>WNWK01027729.1:0-26028 GCA_009830355.1 Cherax destructor | reverse complement strand
TTTTGTGTTTTTTCCCTATGGTTTTTTATAATTTATTCTCAGTTTCTTGGTCTAATTTGATAGAATGGAAAATATATTATACAAATAGAGATGATTCTGATTGGTTTCAGGAGTGAAAATAGCTTGAAATTGAGCTCAAAGTAGCGGAAATGTTTGTTTTTTGTTGGTATTAACCCTTAAACTATCCAAACGTAGATCTACGTTTGGACAGTTTAGGGTTAAAAATAAACAAATCACATCACTCGCCCAATACATTTCCAACTGGTGTGTGTCATGTGTGTTCACAAATGCACTGATATTATTTACACAATTACAGCCTCTCCTCACTTAGCGACGACTCGGACTTACAACGGGCTCTCTGACCAGTATGCATACCTAAATAATGTATATTAGAACTGATTTCCTATACTCTGTTTATTACAATATACAGTACACTACTGTATAAACATTTAAAAATATACTAAAAATGTTATAAATGGTGCAAAGCTGACATTAAAAGAATATCAAAGATGGTTGACACAAACCCACTACCATTATAGTATGCTCCTTGCTAGCGACAAATTTGGTTCCAAGTGGTCAGGAATGGAACTCCATCATTAAGTGAGGAGAGACTGTATTACAATATTGCATAACAGTAAATACACAAATAACCCACACATAGAAGAGAGGAGCTTATGACGTTTCAGTCCGACTTGGACCATTTACAAAGTCACACTAACAAAAGGAGAGAAGTGGGGGAGTATACATAGGCCAGCAGACAGGGATGGGACAAGAGAGGTTGTTGTGTATTTGTGTTATTTGTGTATTGTTCCAGTCATGGTATTGTGCCTTTTCTTGTTATAACAGTAAATCTTCTATTTTTTTGTGTGAATAAAAAATCAAAATATAATTCATATGTAAAGCCTGGGAACATAACTAATGAACAGAGGAAATGTTATTTTAGTGCCAGTAATACCTGTATTGTTTATACTGGACCCTATTTTGAAATTGGAATATTTTGAAATTTGTGTGAAATTGGCCAAATTACCAATTTCTAATCACTTTATTGGGTAGTTGAAATAGTTGACTGAATGATTTCTTGTGCTCAATCGATAATATGAAAGATATACTAGCGAAATAGCTAAGAATTTGGTCAACTGGAACAATGTACTTGGCCTAAAATAGGACTCAAAGTGGGCAAAATTGCCGATGCATAAATATCGCTGACACAGCAAAATTCGTGAAAGCGTAATTTCGTCAATTTTCCATCATATTTCGTACTTTTTTTTTTTTCCTTTATTAACAAGATTCTCTACCATTTCATAACCAAAAAAAATATTTTTTTTTTTTTAAATTCTTGGATAGTATGGACAAATTTCTGATCGGGGATCTGGACATTGAAAGGGTTAAGTGTTTTTATGATGATATTGAGGTTTCAGGGAAACCGGTTAGCCGGACTCTAAAGTCCTGGAGGTGGAAAGCCCAGTGCCTACACTCTGAAGGAGGAGTGGGGACATCTGAAGTTTGGAGGGGCATCTGAACTGTAGTATCAATGCACCTCTGGCAAGACACTGATGAAGTGAATGATGGTGAAAGTGTTTCTTCTTTTTCAAGTCACCCTACCTCAGTGGGAGAAGGCCAGTCTGTGTTAAAAAAAATTGAGGCTGAGATATGAATATGGTTAATGGAGTTCACTTACCCCAGCATCCAATCCTGGGAGTTTGTAGAAGGTCTCTGTTTCTGAATCCCAGAGATAAATTACTTTTTTGCATGAAAATATGCGAACACTGTCCATCTCTGCAAAGCAAAAAAAAAAAAAAATTACAATACTACAGTAAATAAAAATAAAACACTGTTTAACAACCTACATTAATTTATTGAGTTATAAATTTTGTTATGGATAATGTAACACAAGTAAATACACAATCAAGTGAATCCCCATAATCAGGGAAGGAACATTTCCGAGGCAGTTGCAGTCAATGGGGCATCTAAAAACGAACTCTTCAATACCAAAATACTGGTGTACTTTAATATTTTTCTTTTTAACACAGCTATCTCCCACCAAAGGAAGGTGACCAAAAAATAAAAAACATATTCACCATCACTCATTCAATCCATCTTGCAAGAAGCATGCCTACAACACAATGTATATAGCCCTCCAAACTGTGACCTTCTCATCCCTCCTTCAGAGGGCATGAACTGTACTTTCCAACTACAGGACTAAAGTTAATTTAAAAAGGTTTCACTAAACCCCCTCATAAATGTTCCCTTTGCTTACCTCTGGCAACATGTCAGTCAAAAAAAAAAAAAAACCACTTGCTTCCACTCCTCCTATCTGACTTGCCACACAAGCCTGCTGGATGCTCAAGCTCCAAAAACCAAAGCCTCTTTGCCTCCTCCCTCCAATCATTTCTGGAATGACCCCTATTCCTCCTACCTTCCACCTCAGAGTTATCCCCAACTTTTGTCATCCTACCCCTCTCTATCCTCTCAATTCCTAAACCACCTCAACAACCCATCCTCAGCCCTCTGAATTATATCCTAGGTGACCCCACATAATAATAATAATAATAATAATAATAATAATAATAATAATAATAATTTTTTTTTTTCAACAATGGCCGCTCCCACCGAGGCGGGGTGAAAAAAAAAGAAAACCCCAAAAAAAGAAAATACTTTCATCATCATTCAACACTATCACCACACACATACAAAACCTGTTTTGCAGAGGACTCAGATACGACAGCTGAGAATTCCCCCTCCCAGCTGTCACTATCCCAGACCCCTCCTTTAAAGTGCAGGCATTGATTTCCCATTTCCAGGACTCAAGTCCAACTAAATCAATTAACGGGTTTTCCCCAATCCCTTACACAATGTTACCCTGCTCCCCTCCAACAGATCGTCATGCCCCAAAAAACCATTCGTCTCCATTCCCCCTATCTAACACGCTCACCATGCTTGCTGGAAGTCCTACCCCTACAATGGGTTATGAGATGTTATGGGGTGTACATAAAACCCCTAATAGCAGGGCATTTTGGGCAGATTTAAAAATTAACTTAAAACTAAATGGTAAAATTTTATAAATAGTTTACAATATGAGTATAGTTGAGTATTTAAGCTATGAAATTTGAACATATTTTAGCATGACATTTTTAAACATAGTTTTATATTTTTGTCTTATTTATAAAATTAATTAAATCAGATTAAACAAATTAAATATAATTTGTGTTGAAAAACAAATTATATAGTCATTAGATGAGTTACAAGGAGCACAATGGTACATAAGGATACATGGGTATAAGTTTCAACATTTTACTAGATTATATTTGAAAATCTTTTTTTCTTTGAGCAATTAAGGGTTTTGAGGCTAAATGGTAAGAATTATAGTAGACAGTTTACAATATAAGTATATTGAGTATTTAAGCTATGAAATTTTAACATAATTTGAACATGACTTTTTTGAAAAAAAGTTTTAAAATTTTTGGGATCATTTACAGTTTTATATGTCTACTTTAAAAAATTTATTTTCACACTCTGAATTTTCAGCATGATATTCACACCACATTTTCCCTCTCAAACATGACATCTCTCGCCTATAATAACATTAATTATAGAGAACTCTACTCCTGTAACTACAAAAGTAATTTCAAATATTGTATATATTACAAGGTATTATATGCATTATTACATTAACTTTTTACAGACACTAGGGGTAGCCTGAAATATGCACTGTACAGTCATGGAAAAAAATTTAAAATTTCCTGATACTCAAAAATTTATTTATATTACCCTTAATGCTGCCATCCCGGGCAGGTACTGCCAAGGTTGCTGGTAGATTGAAGTCATTTAACTGCTGACCAACTTCAGCACCGCTGTTCTAGTTCCGCTGTGTAGCACACTGATTCTCTCTCATAACTGTAATTAGTCAGAAATATTCAAAGTTTCTAATATAATATGAAACTAAAAATTACAAAAAAAAAAAAAAAGTGCATATTGCCCATGTGAATACTGAACACATTAAACACATAAAAAAGTAAAGGGTTATTTTAAAAAAATAGGTCTTGTTATTCACTAATAAACACACAAACTTTATTTCTATAAAGTGGAGTACAGTACAGTGGCCCCCGGTTTTTTAAAAAAAACCCGGAAATGGTACATTTATGAAAGTATAATATTGTAAGTGCTTTTGGAAAAAAGTTTTTTTGGGGGGTCTGAAATAGACTAACCTACGTAAAATTTTTTCCTTTAAAGGGGGAGTAAATTGTTGGTTAATGGCATTGAGCAGACTTCAGGAGTGAAGTTTTTACGAAACTGGGGGGGTCCCTGTTACAGTGGCCCCCCGGTTATCATTATTTTGTTCCAGAATGGGTTCAAGCGCCGTTCCAAAAATTTTTTCCCCATAAGGAATAATGTAAATTAGATTAGTCCTTTTAGCCCCCCAAAAAACCCTTAAAAAAGCATTTTACAAAAATACACTTACAAAATTGTTCGAGTTTGGGAAATAGTAATCCGGGGGTCCACTGTAATCAAAGGTGAATGACATATATAACTTTTTTCTTCTTCTTTCAACAAATCGGTTTCCCCACCAAGGGGGGGGTGGCCCAAAAAAAAAAAAAAGTTTCTTTTTTTAACTTTAGTAATTTATAAAAAGGGGAAGGGGTTACTCCCCCTTGCCCCCGGCATTTTAGGGACTCTTCGACCCCAGGGTTTTAGGAGGAAGAATTCTGTTCCATTTCCCCCAAAGGAAAAAGAGGAAATAAGAACAAGAACTAGTAAGAAAATAGAAGAAAACCCAGAGGGGTGTGTATATATATGCTTGTACATGAATTTTAGTATGACCTAAGTGTAAGTAAGAAGTAACAAGAAAACCTGAAATCTTGCATGTTTATGAGACAAAAAAAAAAAGACACCAGCAATCCTACCATCATGTAAAACAATTACAGGCTTTTTTTTTTACCTCCGGGAGGAAGGGGAGTACCTCCCTGGGCGGTTGCTGTCTACCCAAACCCACTACCTATAACATATATAACTACTATATAGAAAAACCCTTACTATGCAAAGCATTTCAGGCAGTCTATGATTTTAGAATCATCTTAGAAAATTATTAACCTCCTTTTCCCAAAACTGTCAAAAAACACTATAGTACTGGAGTGGTGTCATACATTAATCTTCAAAATACACTATAGTACTGGGTGGTGACATACATTAATCTATCAAAATACACTATAGTACTGGGTGGCATCATACATTAATCTATCAAAAAACACTATAGAACTGGAGTGGGTCATACATCATACATTAATCTTCAAAATACCCCTATAGAACTGGAGTGGTGATATACATTAATCTATCAAAAAAACACTTATAGTACTGGGTGGTTTCTTTTAATTTTAAACTATCAAAATACACTATAGTACTGGAGTGGTGACACATTAATCTATCAAAATACACTATAGTACTGGGTGGTGTCTACATTTTCACACAAGTATACAAATGTGCAAAAAGGAAACTCCCAAATATTGTTCTTTTATCTCACTGGTACACATTATTACAGTATCTTTTAAAAGAAAAAATTTCAAAATTTAAAAAACAGATTTTAATGCTGAACATATTCCTAAATTCTTACAAGTTCATATTGTAAATTTTCTTTTTCACATTTCTTCAAAATTTCATCAGCAATGCTAGAAGCTAAATTTTTACATATATCAACATGTTGTGGATGTTTTTTTCTTCTTTGGGTCACCCTCCCTATGAGGACAGCCAGTGAATCAGAAAAATAATTACACAATTCAAGTTATAGACTTCTAATTAAAAAAAATATTTGATTCTAGGATTTAGTTTCAATCTTAAATAAACCTTCTAATTACAGCAACAGGTGATGTAATTCTATATATTTTGCCTATACAGTGGTACCTCTTTTGAGCACCCCCCAACTCGAACTTTTATGTATTTTTGTAGGTGTTTTGTAAGTGATTTTGGGGTCTGAAAGGGATTAACCTAATTTTCATTATTTCTTATGGAAAAAATTCCTTCGGTATCAGCACTTGAATACCTTTGGAAACAATTAACTCGTAAGTAATCCACTGTATTTTATGCTATAGACTTATTCCAATACATACTTGTACTATGTTATTCAATACGATTAAAATAATGTTGTATTTAAAATGATGTGATTTAAAAATAATAAATTTTTTTCGCATCAGTGGTTTTCCCCAAAAATGTAAAATAAATGACAAGGTTTATATAAACATCACAGTATTATGAATTTCCTTGAAGCAGACACGGGTTTGGGCATTTCATAATATGGGGTTAAATATAACTCATGCAGTTCTTGATATATCAACATTTTTTTTTTTTTTCATTCATGGGTGAGCACTAAATCCATAGGGTCACAAATGCCTTGAGAATGAGGGCAATGGGTTCAATCAAGGAAATCAGATAAAATTCCTTGGATTGAGACCCCTTCACCAGTATTAAGGAACCTCCCTTGAAGGTTAGGGTGGGGGTGATATATTAAAGCATTTACATATAACAATAAAAAACTTAAAACATGAAAAGAAAATTTTAAAACTGCTGCTGAAAAAAATTAAGAAACACCTTAAAACATTAAAAATTAAATGCTGCTTAAACATGAGGAAGAACATAGGAAGGGCAAATTAAAGATTAACCATGAGTGGCAGTGATGCGGGGCGGACATACAAATGTCAAGATAAAAATACCTGGCATCAGTTAAGAAATAGGGAGATCCGAAGACACACCCCAGTCTATTCCTGATGACTTGGCAAGTAAGCTTTTGGTCCAGGAAGGAAAAAACAGCATGTCAAACCAAAAAAAACATTTTTAATGGATAAACACCATACATTAACAAACATATATTAATGAAAAAGTTTACATAGTTATAAAAAACAGGTAAACCCCACACAGATGAAAAATAAAAATACATACAGTAAAAAGAATCTTTATATTCCAACCTCAATCAGACACCTTCCTCCTGTCTCCTAAAGGGGGTGTCTAAAACCCAAAAATAAAAGACCCTTCCCACTCCCTGTTTTTTTTTCATCCATGTGGGTTTAAAAATTTCCCCCTCAGTATTTATAACCTTATAAATTATTACAGACACATAAATTCTTATTAAATATTTATTAAATATCTATGAAAAGGGGTGTTTTTTTGGGCCCCAAACATGTTTTTTGAGTGAAAGGGATATTATTATTCCCAAAAAAATTGACTCAGTTCAGTTACATCAAATTCTTAATCCTGATAATGAGTAAATCCCTCCCCCTTTGTTCCTTCATCATTTAAAACACAGAACCTCATGTCCGAAATGCTTAGCTTGAGCATGTTTTTTACTCAAACTCCTGCTATGTATGTTGCTGAATAATTTTTTAAAACAGTGGTCCCTCGGTTTCGGTCATCTCCCAAAATCGAACATTTATGTAAGTGTATTTTCTAATCTTTTAAGTGTATTTTTGGGGGGTCTGAAAAAAGACAACCTACGTGACATTATTTCTAAAGGAAGTAAATTCGTTTGGTAATGGCAATTTAGCAGCATTCTGGAAAAAATTTCCGGGGCCAGGGTCCCTGTCCTTTGAGTAATATGGAAAATCAAATTTATATCCCCATCTCAAAAGTGCTTTGATGTGCCCGTAGACATGAATATGATAAAAGACTTTTGGAAAGATCATTTCCTATCCTGCATTGTGTAAACCTTATAGGAAGGCTTGGGAGGGGAGTGACTACCAGGACTTTGAACTCTGCCTGGAGAAAATTTGGGCCAATTTTTCCAAGAGGATTTTGAAGGTTTGGGGCTGAGCCTCAAAACCTGAGCCTGTTGTGGAAGAAATTTGGAACTGGGGGAAAATCCATGGGTTGGATGTTTGACCAGGATGTGGAACAGTTGGTGGAGGAACTGAAGAGATAACCACTGAAGATCTGCAAGGGGTTCAAAAACAAAAACAACAACAGACCACAGTTCAGGAAAATGGCCCCAGAGGAGGGGGAAAACCAGGGGGGGTTTTTTGGAAAAGGTTTTGTGCAATGTGGAGAAAGGGGTGCAAACATTTATGGATAATTATCCCCCTAACCAAGCTGTTGCAGGCCGTGTTGGCCACATGTACAATGACAATGTGGTGTCCCATTTCGGGGAATTTTTTAAAAAAATGCCAGACACAGAGCTCCTGGACAGTTTTTTTGAGAAAAAAGGGTTCCGGGCCCCTCTCAACCTGGTCCTATTGGCATTAAAAAAAAAAGGCCAGTAACCCCAGAAAAAAATTTGCCACCTGCAGTGTTAATGGGGGGGTTTCCCCCTTTCCCAAACACTAATATTTCTCCTTTCCTCCCCCCTCCCCCCTTTCCCATCAACAACTCTTCAATAAATTTAAGTGACATGTTATTGTACTATTTTTTCCTTTATTTCTCATAAAATTGTTTGTAATTTAATGTCTATATGTTGAAAAAAAATTTTTTATTTTAATACTTTTGGGTGTCGGGAAACGGTTAATTTTATTTCCATTATTTCTTAGGGGGAAAATAGATTCGGGGGTTCGTCACTCAATTCTTTGTATTTTTTTTCACTTTCCATCATTCTGGGGAAACCCTCCGTCCCCCAAAGGGGCATTGCATTGAAGTCAATAGATATTATCTAGAAAGATAACTTATAGGGGGGGAAGAAAGAGTGGGGTGTAGCAGTGATGTGCGGGTAGAAAAAAAATTTAATTATTGGTTGGCTACAAAGATATATTTTATGCAACAATTGTCATCGACTTACCTAAAAAAAAACAATTTGTTTTTGAACAATGGTGTTGGAAGTTGTATGGGGCATTACTAAACACTTTTTCTCTTGAATTTGTCACCCTTTTTAATTAATGATGTTTAGTCTCAGTCCATCTCAAGGGTCATGACAATTATGATGTGCAGTTATTATTATTATTATTATTATTATTTTAATCATAGCTATGCAAAACCCACAAGAGTCATACACTGCAGTGATGTGCAATGCAAGTGTTATTTTGAAATTTAAATTATTTTGGGTGCTGCATTGTGTCTTTGGTACTTTTTCAGCAAGTGATACTTGTGGTTTGAGGAGTCAACCCATGAAGGAAGCAGGGCTACAGCCTGTCCCCATGCCTCTGTGCATTATTTGGCCGTGCATGTTAAGGGAAATTACAAACTTGTTGAAGGTAATTTTATCATTTTTTATAGTCACATCACCTATTTTCCCCGGGTTTTTTTTTTACACAAATTTTACATTTAAAGATCAAATAAATTTAGATTTTGTTTGTTTTTTTAACCTCGTGGGGTTACCCCCCGGGATAACCCAAGAAAGGGTATGTCATTGAGGACTGCCTTCTTATTTCCATTGAGGTCCCCAATTTACCCCCATTATGCACCCACCCAGTCGACTAACCCCCAGGTACCTACTTGCTGGTGAACAGGACAGCAGGTGAATTAAACCCCTTTGAGGGCCCGGGCCCCCAATCTAAAAATTTCCCCACAGGGTCCAAGAATTTAAAAACAAAAAAATATTATTATTTCAATTGACAAAATTATGCCTCAGAATTTTGTTTGTTGTGATATTTACGCATCGGTGTTTTTGCTCATTTTAAGTCCTATTTTGGCCAATTACATTACTCCATTAGACCAAATTCTTATATATTTCACTAGTATGTGTTCCATTTTATCTATGAAATGAAATCACCCAATCAACTATTTCAACTACCCAATAAAGTGATCAGAAATTTGGGAATTTTCCAATTTCAACAAAGTTCAAAAAGTTCCAATTTCAAAATGGGGTCCAGAATAAACAATGCAGGATTCCGGGCACTAAAATAACATTTCCTCTTTTTCCCGGTTTTCAATGAATTCCATTTTGTTTTTTCCACATAAAAAATTTTTTTATTCACAAAAAATAGAAGTTTTATGTTATGCAAATTGTAATAATTGTAAAAATAATACCGATTCGTGAATGATTAGATCCATCAGCTGATAGTATTGAACATCAGCAAATCGAACATTTTCCTATTTTGACTCAATTTAAGTATTTTGAGTACTAAAACCAATCAAAACTCCTATTTCTGTAATACAGAACCGTCATTTAACAGGGTAGTTACGCCTAAAAATGCCGTGTTAGGTAATATCGTGTTAGATGAACTGAAGAACTTAGGGGAAAAATGGGGTTACGCCCGAGAGCCCCAAAAAAGCCAAACAATTTTTTTTTGGGCCTCCACATCTTCAAAAATAAAAGTGAATACAGTGGTACCTCGGTTTACGATATTTTTCGTTCCAGAATGCTGTTAAATCCCATTACCAAACGAATTTATCCCCATAAGGAATAATGTAAAATAGACTAGCCCTTTTTAGCCCCCAAAAATACACTTATAAAAGCATTTAAAAAAAAAAACTTACAAAAAAGGCGTTTTTGGGGGACCTTTAAAACCGAGGTACCACTGTATAAAATTTAGTTCATTGTTGTGACGTATTATGTTGTTTTTACTGCTTTAGACTACAAATGAAATAAAAATAAAAAAAGTCCCGGTAACCGTTCCAGAGGGCCCGTCATCACCGGTTTGGTCGTTTTCCATTCTAATTTCCCATAAGAAATAATGGAAATAAAATTAATTTTTAGACATAAAATATTAAAAAAAAAAATTTTTTTGAATTTTAAATTTTAAACAAAGAAAATAAAGAAATAATTTCAATAACATGCATTCATTTTTGGGTTGTTTTTGAAGAAGGGGGGGGAAGGGTAAGAATCTATGTTTGAAGTTCCCCTTCCATTCACTGCAGGTGGCAAGTTCTTTCGGGGGTTACTGGCCTTTTCTTTGAATGCTACACCCTGCATGAATGCTACACCCCCTGCATGAATGCTACCTCCCTGCATGAATGCTACACCCCTGCATGAATGCTACACTCCCTGCATGAATGCTAACCCCTGCATGAATGCTACACTCCTCATGAATGCTACACCCCCTGCATGAATGCTACACCCCCTCATGAATGCTACACTCCCGCATGAATGCTACACTCCCTGCATGAATGCTACCCCCCCTGCATCCCTGCTTCACCCCCTGCATCCCTGCTTCACCCCCCTGCATGAATGCTACACCCCCTGCATAATGCTACACCCCCTGCATGAATGCTACACTCCCCATCCCGCTTCACTCCCCATGAATGCTACACTCCCTGCATGAATGTTACTCCCCTACACTCTTTCCCACAGGCTTGGCACTGGGAGTTTTTTGGGGCCCATGGTGGCTTATTTAGCAGTTGCAAGCACTAAAAACAGTGGAAAATGACAATATACTGGTATGAATGCGTGGGTGGTCGCCGCTTGTAGACAATAGCACACGATGCCGGGGCCCCCAGTGGGCCACGCGCCCCGGGGACGCCGCCACTCAAAATTCTCTTTAAAAAAACCTGTCTAACACTGATTTGGACAATCTCCGGCCGTCTATCACCGGGGTTGACTGTAAAGTATTTTTACCTTAAATTGTGGGTGCTGGTGTTTGTGGATGATTGTAAAGGGGTGGAGAGTTATGCAGTGGCCCTACTGGGCTGAGGTGGTTTTTGGGGGGTGGTGGGTTTGGAACTTTAAGTTTCATGTGTAATAAGTTTCTAATCAAGTCATTTATAGTAAGTCATCAAGTCATTCAAGTAAGTCAAAGTCATTCTACTAGTAAGTCAGAAAGTCATTCTACTAGTAAGTCAGTCAAGCATTCTACTAGTGTCAGTCAAGTCATTCTACTATAAGTAGTCAAGTCATTCTACAGTAAGTCGTCGTCATTCACTAGTAAGTCAGTCAACATTCTACTAGTAAGTCAGTCAAGTCATTCTACTAGAAAATCAGCCCCAAGTATTCTACTAGTAATCAGCAAGCTTTCAAAGTAAAAACCCCCCAGTAAGTCAGGCAAGTTTCCCAGTAAGTCGGGAAAAAGTCTTATAAGCGGCAAGCTTCAGTAAGTCAGGAAAGCAGTGTCATTCAGTCAGTCAGTCGGGTCATTATGTAAGTCGCGTCAGTCACACAAACTTATGTTTCCCTCTTTTTATGTGTACAAAGTAACACTTCTTACGACCACAGGTTATTCTTGTCTAATATCTTTGTTTTTTTTGTTAATTCTAAGACTTAAATGTTATTTTTTTTCTTGCCACTTTGAGCAACCCAAAGTGGTGTTGTTTCGGCAGATACAAGATATAGAAATTAAAAGATAAAAACACAATTCACAATCACAAGTTGTAGCAGAGAAGAGGGACTGACGCGATGAATTTGAATGCTGGGGTGGTGGAGGGGCGGGCTGGGAGGGGGGGTTGTGGGGGGGTGAGGGTTACGGGGGGTAGGGAGGTCCCCCCCATTGACTCAATGGCATAACCCACCCGAGCAACCCCCCCCCTAAAAAATTTTTCCCCCCCTTTCCCAACCTTTAAAGTTAATTTTATTTAGTGTTATAAAAAAAATGTGCCACAATTCTTCAATCGTCCAGATAAACTCATGTTCAATGACGATTACGTATATCTTCCATTCATCAAATGAGACCAAGAAACCGGGAATAAAACCCATAAGAACCATACAAAAATACACCACAAAGTCGCTGTTTTAAATCCAAAACACGATCACATTTTTTTTTTCATGCACTGCGTGCCGCAGGATTTGTTTTAAATGTATATGGTGCACACTTCCCACAGAGATGCATTCCTCATATTTTGACCCAGATTTACAGCTCACAGATTATCGGGTGATTTGGGTTTTCATGACGTAGTTCCGGTTTGGGACCCTGGCTTGCCATAGAACTAGGGAACAGACCTCAACGGGTTAAACATGTCAAATTTTTCCCATCCCTCCCGGAATCGAACCCAGGCTCTCACAGGGAAGCAAGAGCTTTGGCCAGGCCAGGGGGCTTTTTTTCTGACCAGCATCCAAAGCCCAATCTTATTTTAGGTATATTATCCTTCCAGGATCCCATGCACCAGAGATACCTCTCAAGTACATACCTATTACTGCTAGATGAATAGGCAACAGGTGTGGAGACTTAACAGACATCTCAAACTGCATTACATGGAATCTGGGCCCTTTTTGGTTATGTATACCTGAGGGGTTTCAGGGGCGCGCCCTGGGGCCCAGTCTGTGACCAGGCCTCATGTTGGACCAGAGCCTGATCAACCGGGCGATGCGGGCCCACCAGCCCAAACGACGAACCACAGCCGGCGGGTCAGGTACCGACTTTGGTGCCTGCCCAGTGACTGCTTGAAGACAGCCGGGGGTTTGTTGGTAACCCCCTGATGTATGCTGGGAGGCAGTTGAACAGTCTTGGGCCCTTGACACTTATTGTGTTGTCTCTCAACGTGCTAGGGGCCCCCCTGTTTTCTTTGGGGGGGGATGTTACATCGCCTCCCGAGCTTTGCTTTCGTGGGAGTGACTTTTGGTTGCAAGTTTGGTACTAATCCTGGGAAAATTTTTCCAGTGTATATAATAATGATCCCCCGCCTGCTTTTTTGGGAGTACAGGTTGGGAAACCCAAAGCGCCCCGTATTAGGTGATTTATCACAGTTATGCGTGCCGTGAAGGTTCTCTGCACATTTTCTAGGTCAGAAATTTTCCCCCTGCCTTGAAAGGTGCATTAAAGCAGCAATATTCAGCCTAAATAGAACAAGGCCCCAAAAGTGTAAACATGGGCGGCACCCCGGGTTTTGAAGGTTCTCATTATCCATCCTGTCATTTTTCTAGCAGATGCGATTCAGGGTGTTATGGCCCTTGAAGGTGAGATCCTCTGACATGATCACCCCAAGGTCTTTGACATTATTTTTTTGCCTATTGGTGGTTAATTTGTTTTGTATTTGATGAGTTTTTAATTTTCCCCACTTTTCCCATATGCTGAATATTAACACCACTGGTCGAGATTTTTTAACCGCTTTGGGGCCTGTTTTGCACGATGGTAATTAACCCTTACCTGGGGGGCCGTAATATCGTTTTACAAGCCAGTGTTTTTGATATTTATACCCCAAACATTCTAGCAGTTTAAAAATAAGCAGGAAAAAGCTGGAGGCCCACATGTGGGGAATGGGTCTTTTGGTCATGTGCTCAGTATAAAAAAAACCTGGAGCAGTGCATAATGAAAAAAAAACTCTGACCGTGTTTTTGGATTAACACGCCGGCTTTGAGGTGTATTTTTGTATAGTATTTATGGTTGTATTCTTGTTTTTGTGGCTCATTTGATAGAATGGAAGACATATTACAGAAATTGAGATGATTTTGATTGATTTCACGATGAATAGGACCTTGAAATTTAGCTCAAATTATGGGAAAAGTTTGATTTTTTCCATGTTCAAGCGTAAACAAATGACAAAAACCATCCAATAAGTGTCCAACTAGCCATTCTAATATACAGTCACGAATGGGTTGACATTATTTTACAATTATTACAATAATGCAGTAGTCTGCATAACAGAAATTAAAAATAGAAAGAAGTCAGACGGATTTGAACAGAGAAAATTTTATTTTTTGCCAGGAATGTCTGCATTGTTTATCCTGGACCATATTTTAAATTGGCATCTTCATATTTGGGGAAATTGGAAAAGCAATTTCTGACCACTTTTTTGAGTAATTGAAATTGGTAAATGGGGGTTTCTTTTTACTCAATCGATAGAATGTGGAATTCAAAAAAAAGCTATGAGTTTGGTGACTGGAACAATGGAATTGGGGAAAATAGGGCCGTGGGCGAAATCGCCCATGCATATACGCCGAGACGTTAACTTTAGGCGTGATTTTAAGTTTTCCATCAAATTTCATTTTGATGTCATTACCATCGGGGAAAAAATTTCTATCATTTCATAAGATTTTTTTTTTTTTTAAAAATTTTTTCAACACAGAGAGACATTTAGGGTTTGGGGTTGCAAGTCAAAGGGTTAAGACCACACCTATTCATGTAACTAGTCCTCAGAATAGGGAATCGAAACTTTATACAGTATCACAGTGGGCCCCGGATTTCATAGGCGGATTGAAAAATTTAGAATTATTGTAACATTTTCTAAAAAATTGGTTCGGTATTCTAAATCCACTCAGAATTAGTAATTCATCCTGGGTGCGTACACATGGCCCCCTGGCCCAACCCCATCCAGAGTCAGTGTGTCATTGTTTTTCAGCAAATGACGGTCACCCAGGATTATATCATACATTTTGTCATTATTCCATTGTTTTTAACTTGCAACTGCAAATAAGCCACCAAGGGCCATAAAAAAGCTCCATGCCAGCCCTGTGGTAAAGAAGGTCATAAATACAGTAGAACTGAAAAAAAAGACTTTCAAAAATGAAATGGAGTATGTCGCTGAGCTGGCCAGGCTGTATGGCATAGCCTATACAACCATCGCTTCCATTTGGCCAACGGAAAAGAAATCAAGGAAATTGTTGTGGTGAAAGGTAAATATGATCAAAAACAAAATTCAAATACTAAGATGTGGAGACTTTGTTGTTGGTGTGGATTAACGAGAAAGAATTGCAGGAGATAGGTTAGGGCAATAATATTAAAAAAAAAGACAGTTGCATGATGATCCGCCCAAAAAAATGCCTGCAAAGGCTTTTGCAAAATCTGTGTATACTACATCTGATTTTGTTTGTTTTCCCGAGCATCAAAGACCATATCATAGTGGTCTAGAGTTGCAAAGGGAGGAGGACCTGTCTGAAACCATGTTGCCCTGGGTTGTGCAATTTTTTGGGGGTTCAGGTGTTTTCATCCTGCTTCTTTGAACTCTTTTAAAGATTTTTATGATAAGGGAGTTTGTATTGGTCTATAGTTCTTGCTCTGCTTTGTGCCACCCTTTTTGTAAGTGTATTTTTGAAGTGCTTTTGTAGTATTTTTGGGGCCTAAAAAGGGCTAATCTAATTTTCATTATTCCTTATGGAAACAAATTGTTTGGGGAACGGCACTTGAACAGGATTCTGGAACAAAATAATGACGTAACCAGGGGGCCACATACTATAATGGTAGTGGGTTTTGGCAACCATCTTTTATATTGTTTTTTAAACTCATCTTTGCCCCCTTTTAGCATTTTTAGTATATTTTTAAATGTTTATACAGAGTATACATACTGTATATTGTAATAAAAAGAACAGAGGAAACCCAGTTCAAAATACATTTTTTGGTATGATACTGGTCAGAGAGCCCGTATAAGTCAGAATAGTTTAAACGAGTCGTCGCCAATGAGGAGAGGTGTAATTATGTTTCTGGAAACCAGGGGTAACCTAAATATGCTCTATCAAGGAACAACCCCATAGCAAAACCACTGGGTACTGGAGTACCCCAGCAAAGTATCCTTGGACCCCCGTTTCCTCTTATACTTGTGATCCCAATGTATCACAACACCTTAAACCTATTCTCTTTGCTGACGACATGACATGTCATTCCCCCCTAATCTTGGCTCCTAACACTATTGTTAAGAAAAAGCTAGTAAAAAAAATCATAGATGACTGCTAATAATCTCACATTTAACCCCTTTAAAATGCCACACGAGATATACTTACCTTTTACTGCTCCAAATTTTGAAAAAAAAAACTTTTTTTTTTTTTTTAAAAGAAAAATTTTTATAAACAGGATAGGCTAAAAAAAAAATTTTTGGGCCAGTACTTACTGAGATATAAGCCCGCTAATTTGGTGCTGGATCTCACCTGACGGCAACATCAAGTCCTGCCGCTGGTCACAGACCGGGCCACGGGGGGGTTGACCCCCGGAATTCCTCCAGGTAAACTCCAGGTAATATTATTTTTTTTGTTCTGATAATTAATTTCAAAGTTCTTGTGATTTCATAAATCTTTTTTCTAAACTAATATTATGTACTGAAATATACTCAAATATACAATCACACCAACAGGTGAACATTTTCACCGCCCTTTGGGCATTTACTATTGTCTATAAATATATACAAAGTATTTATAGGTCCCCGCAATGTTTTGACATCCTGGGGTATATATAAACCCCTTTAAGAATGGTGGTTGACAAGTGTCAGATAATTTGACAGCCCAGTGACATTTGAAAATGTCAGCAGTGCTGGGGAACCCCCCCTTTTCAATGTCTATCTGTCTGTTACTGTCTGTCTGTCTGTCTGTCTGTTTGTCAGCTCTGCTTATGTTGTCTAGCCTGCTTATCTATCTTCTGTCTGCCTGTGTTGTGTCTTTTCCCTCTGCCTTCTCGTCTCAGAGTGCGGCTGTAAGCCAACAGGTATTATACATGCGAAGTGACAATGCATATTACTTGACATGCTTAATGTCTTATATCTAAAAATTGATAGATTTTGCCCGAATTTTTGGGTTATCCTAGGTAATTTTCACTATTTTTTATAATAACTGTACTTATGTACATGTGAGAGAGTGACAGAGATATAGGACAAAGAATAGATAGAAAATAGACAGACAAAATAAACAGACAAAAATATAGACAGAGATATAAACAGATAGACAGAGTTTTAGACAGATAGAGAGACGCCAAAACAGCCAAAACCAAGCCTGCCGAATACAAAAAACATGAAAGAAGGAACACTGCAGCAGGCCACTGGCCCACAAGGCAGGTCCATGTCACCCCCCCGCTTAGACCAAACCCACCTAGTCAGGTCACATCCTCTGAAGGAAGGGGCATGGCATCAGATCTAGTAGCACAAACAGTCAGGTCCAACTCACACCCACCAACAGCCACTCATGTATTTATCTGTATTTTTTTTTCCCTTATGTTAAGCGACATGACATCAGTGAATCCCTTGTTTGCCACACTATTTGCTCTAGCTGGTCTCATGAACTGGTGCTCCCCAAGGTCCCAGATTTTTTTTATACTGCCCCTGAGGGCGCAGACCCATTCTCCATGCAGCGACTACCATCGACAAATTTGAAGGAATGAAAAATAAAACGTAGATCTAGTTTGGAGCAGTATATGCACGTATATCTCATGGACATTTGGGGAAATTTAAAAAAAACTTCTACAAAGTTTGGGAACAGAACAGGTGTTGCCCAGCTGAACATTATGATTGACAACACTCTTATTGCTAAACATAATGAGGGCAAATTCCCGGGGCCCACACCTTTACAGCAACCTGAAATTCAAACCTATCCAACAAATAATATAAAAAGTATCCAAAACAGTTGGGATCCCTCCAAGATCGTTACTACGTACCCAATCAGCCCTATTACCATATATCCCTGCCCACCTATGCTATTTGTGCCTGGGGATCAACAGCAGCAACCCCCCTAAGGCCAAAAAACCCCCCAAAAAGCTGCAAAAAATTATCACACTATGTTCCCCAACCAGCTTTCCCTTTCCCTTTTACTCACTCATTTACCCCTACCTCACCTATGGAATCTGCCATGGGGGGTCACATCAAAAATCATCTCAGACCACTAATAACACAACAAAAAGGGAGCAAAAATGATAAAAAAATTTCCTCCAGGCATCATACTCCCCCAAATTCAAAAAACCCAAAATTACTCACCATACAAGACATCCATACTTTTTTTTTGCCTATTAATAAAGAACACTTAGCAGATATTAACCCACCACTCAAACTTCTCCTTACTAATTTTAACAAGACATGACAAACACAGACACAGATCACCTCGAGTTCCCCGTCCACCTAACACTATGAAAAAATCAATGCACATAAAAAGGACGAAAAATTTTGGGAAATTTATTACCTGTCATTGCCAAAGAAACCCCACCTGTAACCCAATTAAAACGATGCTAAAAAACCCCCTTTCACCCAAAACTAATTGCTCCTTATCAACCATTCCCAGCAAAGTAGAATAATCACTTAACGAAAAACCCGACTAATCAATTCAATGTAATTATGAATGAACGAATGAATGAATGTAAAACCTGTTTAATAATATTACCTAGCAATTATTCCCCAAAAACCATTATAATGACCAGTAAACAACTGCAATGCAATTAATTGTTTTAAATTTTTCCACTAATTAGTTTCATTGCTGCAATAAATTGCTGCAATTAATTGATATGTTCAACTTATATTCAAACTTTATAACTTAGATATGCAACTTTACTTATTTTTTAAATTATCAACCATAACTTTTTTTTTGCTGCAATAAATTGTAAATTAATTGATATGTTCAACTTATATTCAAACTTTATAACTTAGATATGCATCTTTTCTTATTTTATAAATTATCAACCATAATTTTATCATTTTTTTATTATTATTGCTTTAATTTGTTTAATCTGATTTAATTAATTTTATAATGAAGACAAAAATACAAAACTATGTTTAAATTTCGTATGTTCAAATTTATAGCTTAAATACTACCTTTTCTCATTGTATACTATCTACAAAAATTCCAATCTAGTTTTAAGTTAATTTTGTCTGCCCAAAAAAGCCCTGCATACTAGGGGTTTTTGGGAGTACACCTTGTAATCTCAACAACCAAATGTAATTCTTGTATCATGTCCCAAAAAAAAATTATTATTATTTTTATTATTATTACAATCCAAGCAGACAACACCCCCCCCTTTAAAGACCTAAACTTTCTCACTGTACAAAGCATTCACACCCACTACTGTGCAACCCCATTTAAGAACCAAATATTAACCCCCGAACTAAAAAACTTTCTTGATAGTTGCAACAGGACCCATAGACCCATACCAGACACAAAAATCTCTATGACACTCGTGTCAAAAATTTTAAGTATATACATAAAAGGTCCCCAAAAACTGGAACTCCCCGCCTGAAAACCAGAACCACAGACTCAACCATCATTTTCAAAACTACTGTTAAAAAAAACTTATTTCCCTAACACACCCCATCATCAGCCAACTACGTACAGTGGACCCTCGGTTTTCTATAATTTTTCCAGAATGCTGTTGAGGGCCCTTACTGAACGAATTTGTTCCCATGGGGCGAATGTAATTAGATTAGCGTTTGAGACTCCCAAAAAAACCTTTCAAATACACTTGCATAATTGTTCGAGTTGGGGGCGTATGAAAAACCCAAGGTCCACTGTATATAAAACCACTTATTCTCTTTTTTTTTAATGAACACATCCAAAAAAAAATAGACTTACCCCGTTATCTGTAATTCCCCTTTAAATTTTCACTTACACTCACCCAAATGACTGTAAACATAAAATTCCCAATACATACAGAAAGCTATTGCCTAATAAATCTTAAGTTAGCCCTAAGTTTGCCTAAGATACTTCCCAATATAGGAGCTAAATAGAAACAGTGTATCATGCCAAGACAAACCATTCCCATTACAGGGACCCCGTGTTCGTCCATTTTTCGTAAAATAGGTGTTCAAGTGCCATTACAACCGAATTTTTTCCCCTTAAGAAATAATGTAAAGTAGACTAGTCCTTTTAGACCCCAAAACTACATTAAAAAAGCTTTTAAAAAAAATACACTTACATAAAAGGGTTTTTTTTGAGCAGGACGAAAAACGGGGTCCACTGATAAATTTACTAATTGTAATATTGTTTTATTTTTTGTACTACCTCACTATTATCAATCTAATTAATCACTTCAGTTACCAACTTTTATATCAGTATGCAGAAAGGTATTAAAATGCACTGCTCCATAACCTATGTCAATATAGAGTAAGAATTAGGATTAGTCGCCCAAATGTGGGATCTAGTGCTCTTCTTGTAATTAATATTGTATATAATGTAAACCAAAATTGTAAGCTTTGCAAGGAAATAAACATTTTCTTTTCATATAAATAATGTCAGTGCATTCGGGGAGTGCATATTAGACCAGCGTTGACATGATTAGACGTGTGACATGTTTTTTTTACTATAATATTTTTTTTTATGCATGTTACAAGTGTACAATGTTATTGGTAGTTACAATTATAAACGTAATGCAAGGAGAGCCACTGGCATGCCATGGATTTGGGGCAGTTTTTTTGAGACTTATTCACTGTATTTAATGCTAAAGAAATTGATTGAGTTTATTCTAGTTCTGTATTATTTAAATTATAATATGGTTATAAAACTATTAAAAGACAATACAAGAGAAATTGGTTGAGTTTAATCTAGTTGTATAATTTATTTCAAGTTACAGTATGTTGATGCTATACTAGTATAATAACAATACTAGAAATTTTTTTTTTGAGTTTCTTCTAGAAAATATTTTATTTCAAATTAAGAAAATGATGATACTATAAGATTTTAAAAAGACAATAGATGATAGAAATTGCAACAAGTGTTAAGGGGGATGAAATATTTTAAAATTTAGATCATCTTAAGTAAAAAAATATTGGGTTTAAGTTTGTTACATATGAGATTTAGATAGGGGGGAGGTGATTTTTGAGAAGAGTCTTGAATTGATTTTCCGACAAGGTTAACTTGATATTTACTGGTAATGAATTGATTCTGGGGCCCTTTATGTGCATAGAATTTTTAATTGGTTAGTATGGACTCGGGATGTCAAATAGGATCTGTGTCTTGTGTCATGTTGTGGGACCTATTAAAGTTGTTGAGGAGAATTTGAGCGGGGTTGATATTAGCATGTAGAGTTTTAGTAAGAAGGCACATGAATAGGTATGAATATTTTTTTTGGTGAGAGTTTTTTGGTTCTGAATATAGGTGGAGTATGCTGTCAGAGTGGGGAAATTTTTCATCATCCTGACTGGCAATCGGGAAAAATCGAAATTTCCCCTACTTTGAGCCAATTTCAAGCTACTTAGTCTGTAAACCATTCAAAATCTTCCCATTTCTGTAATATATCTTCCATTCTATCAAATGAGACCAAGAAACTGAAAATACAACCATAAAAACCATATAAAAATACACCGCAAAGTCCTTTTTACACCAAAAACACAGTCATCATTTTTTTCTCATTATGCACTGCATGCTACAAGTTTTTTTTTATACTTTGCACACTGACCATGCAGCCCCTTTTCTTTTCATACATAGGCCTACCAGCTTTCTCCAATTCGAAGCCGCTAGAATTTTGGTGTAGTTTTTATGGGACTGACCCTGGCTTCAAAGCTGTAATTTTATGGGACTGACCCTGGCTTCAAAGCCATAATTTTACGGGACTGACCCTGAAAGGGTTAATAATCCAAAAAAAAGCTGTTGTGCAGATGATCACCAATTCCTGTGTCAGACAACATGCCCCACTGTTTCTTCAAGAATTTGAACTTAATATACAAAATATGCACTCATATTAAGTGCCTACTATATATATAGAACATTAAACTCCAATATGAACCCTCCTCTTAAACTTCTCTTTGATAGCTACAACAGAACACACAGGACAACAAAGGTACAAAACTCTTTTTGACATCCCTTGTGTCAGTCTCACCCCATGCAAAAATGCAGTGCACATAAAGGGCCCCAAGATCTGAATTCATTGCCCAGACTAGCAAAAGGTTCCCTGTTCCTGTCTGCCAATCAATTTAGGGGGTATAATTAAAAAACAACTCATCTCCCAAACTAACTATACCAACACTATACTATGCCTGAAATCATTCAACCAGTTTGAAACTACTCAAGTAATCCCAGTTAACTTAAGACCACTAAGTCAGTCTAAAATATTAAAACACACTTAAATTGTACTGTTGTAATAGTATTGTAAATTGTACTAATTGTAATACTTTCATTTTTTGTTTGTTTGTTTTTGTTTTTGTTTTTTTTTTTTTTGCTATCCCTCTTTTTGCCCTCTTTTGTATTAATGTATAAATTTAAAATCACCACTCTGTGACATACATGTCTAGTTTTATGTAGTCTGTAAGCATTAGGAATAGTCTGCCAGAAATGTTCATGCATGCTAGTGGCTTTCTTTGTGCTTAACAACATTTTACTACTACATGTAATTACATATGTAGATTTTATTTATTTTTTATACATGAATTTTATTTTATATACGTACATACATGAATTTTAATTTCATTTTATAGCTGTTACTACAAGCTCTCAGAAACAAAAATGGACAACAGAATTTATGAAAAAAGTTATATTTCTACAAAAAATTATGTATTGTAATACTTTTGATATTATGCATTTGTTATACAAATAGTATACTGTATATGGTGTTGTGCAGGAGGTCTTATTCAAGATGGACGTTTCATCTCGGTTGTTCATCAGCGTATAAGGTGCTTGTGTAATGGTCTGCTTCCTGATGCTGTGGCGCTTGTTGATGCATTTGCACCACCAGACTTCATCCTACGCTCAGTGCTTGGAAATGCTGATGGAAAGGTAAGAACCTAGAGCTTTCCAGTTGGGTGTCTTTGAATAATTTATAAGTGAAGTGGCTTTCTCAAAGAAAAAAATGGAGGTTTCCTCTCAGTCTCTAGATAAAAGACTAACATGGAGGTAAATAGGCTTTTATGTACAGGGACATCTTCCAAGTGTGTTTGTAGTTGTCCATCTTCCTGTGTATATAATGGCTTGTTTATTTAGTTTATATGTTTTATAGTTCCCTATCTAGGGGGAAATCTAAATAGATTTGTTATCAGTATACGTGCTGACACATTTTTGGGGTGGTTGCCTCCTGGACGAGACTATTATAAGAGAGCAAATTAAGTCAATGGAAAAACTAAATTTTCAG
Organism: Cherax destructor; assembly: GCA_009830355.1. NCBI lineage: Eukaryota > Metazoa > Arthropoda > Malacostraca > Decapoda > Parastacidae > Cherax > Cherax destructor. Next base: position 2,521 of record WNWK01027729.1, on the reverse strand, counting down.
TCAATTATGAGGGTTCATCCATATTAGTATTCTTCATTATGAGGGTTCATCCATTTAGTATTCTTCATTATGAGGGTTCATCCATATTAGTATTCTTCATTATGAGGGTTCATCCATATTAGTATTCTTCATTATGAGGGTTCATCCATAAGTATTCATCATTATGAGGGTTCATCCATATTAACACATCTTGTTTGAGCAAGTATACATCTTGGCACATCTTGTTTGTATCAGTATACATGCTGGTGCATCTTGTTTGTATCAGTATACATGCTGGTGCATCTTGTTTGTATCACTGTACATGCTGGCATATGTTGTTTATCCCAGTATACATGTTGACATGTCTTGTATACCTAGGTATAGTAGGTTGGTAGACAGCAACCGCACTGGGAGGTACTACCATCCTGCAAAGTGAATGTAATACAAGCCTGTAATTGTTTTACATGATGGTGGGATACCTGGTGTCTTTCTTCTGTCTCATAAACATGCAAGATTTCAGGTATGTCTTGTTACTTCACTTACACTAGGTCACACTACACATTCATGTACAAGCATATACAGTGGAACCCGGTAACGAAAAAAATTCATTGCAGAAGCCCGCTCATGCCATTACGAACAATTTACTTCCTTAAGAAAAAATGTCATTTAGGTTAGTATTTCAGACCCCCAAAAAAACACTTCTACAAGCACTTACAATATTATACTTACATAATTGCACGATTTCCAGGGTGTTCGTTAACGGGCTACTGTTTTATATACACACACCCCTCTGGGTTTTCTTCTATTTTCTTACTAGTTTTTTTTCTCATTTCCTCTTATCTCCATGGGAAAGTGGAACAGAAGTCTTCCTCCTAAGCCATGCATGTCATAAGAGGGACTGGTAACCCCTTCTGTATACATTACTAAAGTTAAGAAGAGAAACTTTTGTTTTTCTTTTTTGGGGCCCCTCCTGCCCAGATATAATTACTATATCTGTATGAATCCATCACTGGAACTGGTGATAATTTTTAATGAATATAGTAATCAGTGTTTGACACTAGCTACTAGGCTGACAGTATTTAGACCTTCAATACCCTTTTAATCCTGTTACCCAGTGTGATGGTGTGAGTACACACCATCACAGTATTCACACCATCAACCTCAGTGTCATGGTGGTGAGTGACCACACCATCTTCCCCAGTGTCAAGGTGTGAGAGACCTCTACACTATCAGCCTCAGTATCATGGTGGAGCAAACCACATCATCTTCCTCAGTGTCATGGTGTGAGAGACCTCTACACCACCAGCCTCAGTGTCATGGTGTGGGGGACTTCTTTCACCATCAGCCTCAGTGTCATGGTGTGGGAGACCTCACACCCTCAACCTCAGTGTCATGGTGTGAGAGACCTCACCATCAACCTCAGTGTCATGGTGTGAGAGACCTGTACAACATCAGGCCTCAGTGTCATGGTGTGAGAGACCCTACACCATCAGCCTCAGTGTCATGGTGTGGAGACCACACCATCACAGATTCACCTTACCAACCAAAGAAGAAGGTAGTCAGGCCCAAACCCTTGGATGAAGACCCCTTCCCAGAGCAGTTAACATTCATTTTAAGAGCATTAAACCCATGAGGATCATACAGCACCGGGCGGTAATGGTTCATTGAAGGTGGAGGATTGGGTTTAGTTTCCCTTTTAAACAAAAAGGGTCATCAGTGAAGAAACCCCTGGAGGGGGCATGAGTATGATTTAAAAGACAGCTGGGAACCTGTTCATACAAGGGGGGATAACTTAGTGTAGTATCCCACAGTATTATTTTACTAGTATAACTCTTCCCCCCGTCCCAATTTTACTGACCATCTCATATATTTTATAGCTAATGCAAATAATTTCATTTTAATGTATTTTTTTTTTTTAAAAGTCGGGGCCCTCTCCAGAGGCAGGGTGACCCAAAAGAAAGAAAAAACCCCAAAAAGAAAGTACTTTTCCCCTCATTCAACACTTTTACCACACTCATACATAATCACTGCTTTTCAGAGGAGTTTTGATAAAGGGGAATAGTCCCTCCCAGCTGTCACATCCCAGACCCCCTTAAAGTGCAGGATTGTATTTCCCCTTTGGACTCAAGTCCAACTAAATCAATTAACTGGTTTCCTGAATCCCTTTACAAAATGTTACCCTTCTCACACTCCAACAGATCGCATGTCCCAAAACCATGCCCCATTCACCCCATCTAACACGCCACACATGCTTGCTGGAAGTCCAAGCCCCCCGCCCACAAAAAACCCCTTTACCCTTCCTCCAACCTTTTCTAGGGCGACCCCCACCCCGCCTTTTCCCCAGATTTATACGCCTCCAAGTCATTCTACTTTTATCCATTTTTTAAATGACCAAACCACCTCAACAACCCCCCTTCAGCCCTCTGATAAATACTTTTTTAACTCCACACCTTCTCCAATTTCCCCCTTCCGAATTTTCTGCAAAAATTTACACCACACATTGCCCTTAGACAGGACATTCCACTGCCTCCAGCCCCTCCTC
>WNWK01027728.1:0-26029 GCA_009830355.1 Cherax destructor | reverse complement strand
AAAAAAAATTTCCCCCAAAATGCTGATGGATTTTCTAAAAGTTTCCCTTTGTAAAATATGCGATAAAGTTTAAGGTCAAACTGGAAAAAGTCTTGAACAAAAAATTAAAAAACAACATAAAAAACATTAGAACTGGACAAGATTCTAATGCTCTATTTATTCATGTGAAGATTTTAACCATCCAATTGATTTTCAAAATGCTGAGAAGGTTGTATCAAGCAAGTCCATGGTTGAGAGGAATATAATGGAATCATGTTTCATTAAAAGTATTTTTTAAAAATAATATAAATATTTTATTGGTTTTAAAAATTTGGGATTCATTTATAATTAATAAAATTTGGGAAGAATTTAATGATAAATTGACTAATCTTAATTCTTGGGAAGAGTTTCAGGTCCTCTTCAAATATGAATTATATATATATATATATATATATATATATATATATATATATAAAAAAAAAAAAAAAAAAACAGCATACAGCAAGAAAGAGCGTTTTTGGAGGAAAGCATGTCATTAATCCTATTGACAGCCCCTTTGAGCTTCACTTTCCAACACCTAGAGAGATTCTAAAGAAAAAAATAGCGATTTAAAAAGGGATTTATATTGATCAGTATCTTTTATCTTTCTAAGTTAATCATAATGCCCCAAATTGAAAAGTATGATTTCTCTAAAAAGTTTTTAGAAAAAGTTCTAAACCTGACGAATCACACATATTTTTGGCAGAATTCGAGTTAAATTGAGCGGAATGAGCTTAAATAAAAAACCACACACACACAATGGGTGTCTTTACTTGTAAAGCACCGTAAAAAAAAAATTATTAAAAATTTTCAAAAGAATCTTTGGGTTGTTTTTCCCACCCCTTGTTAAAGTTGTGGTAACTTTTATTTGGGATAAACTGGCAAATCTTTGAGACCAGAGTTAAACAACATAAATATGCTATATCTAGTGGACAATAATCCAGTGCTTTGTGCATGTAAGAATACAGTCGCCCCAGCCTGGTGGTGCGAGGGTGTGCGGTCTCAGACCTGCCCCCCGGGGGGCAGTTTGCAGCATTTTGGTTTTCCAAACAACATGGAGACACCCGGATAATGCAGGTAACGGGACTTGGTACGGTTAAAGGGGCCACGTAGTACACTTGGGATTTGAAGAAGTCCCATTTGGGGGCCCCGACGGAAATCAGTGCTGTTTTTCAGTGTGTACGGAATGATACACGCACTCCCCCTGAAAGTGGAGTGGGGGGCCTTTTGATGGGCCTATTTGAGGGTCGTTCTTTTGAAAATGACCTTGAGGCACCCTATACCGTCCTACGTTGTTCACCAGATTTCAGGACTCAATGTATGTAACCTACATGTGGGGATTGGGTAAAACTTGGATTTTGGCTTAAATAGAAACGCTCACCTTGCCATAAAGACAAGTGAAAATTTGTGTATGCAATAATTTCGCCAAAATCATTCTGAACATAACAAAAAAAATATATTTCATTGTGTTTGTTTATTATTAAATTAATGTTAACGTATCTAAAATATATTTATTTGGGTTAGGCTAAATTAAATTGCGCTTGTTGTAATAAGGTTAGGTGGGTTTTTCAAAGTTTTCTTGGTACAAATTTATAAATTCTTACATTAACATAAATGCAGCGCAGGACGTGTCACCTGTGTGGCGCCAGATCATGTGGCGGCTGACTGCATGTGGAGGAGGGGACCCAGACAGGTTCCAGAACAACGAGTAGTGGAAGTGCAGGCAGAGGGAGGAAGGGAAGGAGGAGCCCAAAGCAAAGAACATAAGAAAGGAGGAACATCAACGGGCCTACTGGCCCACCCCAGGCAGGTCCATGTCAAAACCAACCCACGAACAAAAACATTTGCCCATCATACCCCTTAGCCCCAAACCAACCTTCACCCCCCTCAAGCCTTCACAATCCTCCAAGCCCCGCTCAAATCTAACCCCTCTCCCATAATATTACAGAAGGAAGTAACACTGCAGGGCCAAACCCGGCCCACATTAGGAGGCCCCCTCAAACCCTAAACCAATCCCACAAAAAAAAACCCCTTTTTCCAAACCCCCTTCTCCCATCCAGGGAAAAAGCCCGATAATCGGGGCACTACCAAAAGCGAACTGAAGGAGCTAAAGCCCCCGGTCCAAAAGGGGCACTGAAGGAGCCGAAGCACCTGGTCCATCACCGGGCACTGAACAACCCCGGTCCATCACCAGGGCACTGAAGGAGCCGAAGCACCCGGTCCATCACCAGGGCACTCCATCCATCACCGGGGCCGAAACTCGGGAGGAGATTTGGAGGCATCTGAGGTTGTTTTCGACTCTAACGCAGGAATCTTTATGCCAGTGGTTGACTGTGATCCCATGAGAGCCCGGGCAGAGGATGTACCATTGAAAAAAATTTTAAAGGAAATTTTGGGACGCCCCTTTGCCGGTGCAAATAAAAAACTAATATTTTGATAGATGCTGTGAATGGGGGGAAAAGTGTTGGGGTGATAGTCTAGAGGAACAACACTTAATTATGGAAGATGTGCAGGTGGAGGTCCATCAGACCGAGAATGCAAGTAGTGTAGAAGTAATACAGAGGACACGAAAAGGTCTGGCAACTCGTCAGGCAGTGAGGATGTGCTGACACGGGCCCAGAGGACCTGAAAAAACCCTTTTAGTGGAAGTTGCAAAAAGATCTAAGTTTGGTGCAAGAGGGGGTACTTTCAAGGGGGGGGAAGCAAATGGGTAAGCTGAGAAAAGGGGAAGTCAGGGGTACAACTTCCACAGGGCCCTGGGGGCAAACCCTTGACATAGATTTCAAGTGTTTAACACTTAATGTAAAGGGGTTGAGGGATGAAATAAAGGGGGCTTGGGTGGGGAGTTGTGAAGGATGGTGGACAGTTGTTTTATACAGGAACACAATTATTTACTTTTGAATGGCTACAAAGTGTTTGTAAGTTCATCCAGTAGATTAAAGGGGGTTGGGGGGCGGTAGCGGTGGCGGTGTCAGGAGGCCCTTTCAAACATTTGCGATGGGAGGAGTGTGGGGGGTAGGCTGGTTAGAGGGATGGGGAGGGAGGGAGTTAGGGTATGTTTTTGGGGTTAAATGCCGGCAGAGGTGACAAGGAAGGTAAAGGTGGATTTTGTTTGGGATTACATGATTTATGCATGTTGGGATTTGCCTAGTGTAACGATTTTTGGGGGGGAATTTTTTAATTGTGTAATTAGAGGGGGGATGTGGAGCCACGGGGTGGAGGTTGTGTTTTTCCCAGCATTAAGGGGTCTTAGGAGGGTAGGTTTGAAAGACGTGTTTGGGAGGGGGGAGGTGGGGTGAGCCTATTTTTGTTAGAAGAGGTATGCGGCTAGACTAGACAGGATTTATGTAACGGGTAGCGTGGTAGAGGGGGTGCAATTTTTGGGATGTGGGTTTTACAGATCAGGGGGGAGTGTTGGTGGAGGTGGGGTGGGAAGGGGGGTTGCAAATTGTACGGGGTTTTTTGGAAATTAAATGTTCAGTTTTTAAAAAGGGGATTTAAAAGGGAGGAATTTAGGGATTGGTGGGGCGGTTTTTGGGTGGGGGTAAGGAGGGCAGCGCTTTGGTGGATTGGTGGGCAAATACAAGGAAGCCTAGCATCCAAGCTTACTATCAGAGGTTGGGAAGGGGAAAAAGCAGGATGGAGATACGGTTTACAAAAAATTTTTTGAGGGCCTCTTGAAAGACTGTTAAATGCGGGGAGGACATAGTGACAGAGGAAATTAAGGCATTGAAAAAAGGTTGATGACTTTGCAGAATGAGAGGTTTGGGGCATGTGAATAAAACCCGGAATGGATGATGTTTGGGGGGGTAGGCCCCCCAATATTTTTTGGGGGGAAGTGTAAACGGGGGAAGGGTAAATGTCTTTGGGGACTTAAGTGGATGAAAACATGGGAAAATGGAAGGGGTGAGAATAAACCCTGGTTTAAACATGGGGGGGGGGTTTGGGGGAAAGGGGCAGGGGTTTTTGGGAAAGATTAGGGGGAGGTTGATAGGGAAAATCGGGGGGGATTGGGGGGGAAGATCAATGGGGGGAGGGTGGGGGGCAGGGGGGTTAAAGGGGAAGGTTCCAGGAATGGGTGGTTTGGCAAAAGAATTTTTTAAAGGGGAATTGGGACATTATAAAGGATTTAGGGAGGTGATGAAGGGAAAGGGGCAGGGGAATGGGGGGGACATGGGATGGGGAAAAAGGATTTGTTAGGAAGGGGGAAGGGGAAGGGGGAAAAATTTTTGAATTATGGACCTTTGTTTTTTTGAATGGGTTATAAAAAAATGGAAAAAATTTTTGGGAATAGATTAAAAAGATTTTGGGGGGTTTGGGGTAGAGGGGGGCAGGGGGAACCGGGGAAGGGGGGGGGGGGACAGAAATAAAAAAATTTAAATGAGAGGTTGGGGGGGGGAAATTTCACTGGGTTGGAAGGGAATAAAAGTGTGGGGAAAGAGAGTATTTTTGGGGAAAAAAGGAAAGGCAGGGGTTTTATTTGGGAAAAGCTGGGTTGGGGTTTGGGCGTTAAAGGGAAAATGGGGAGGGGCAAAAAAATGGAGGTTGGGAGGGGGGCAGAATAGAAAAAGGGGGGGGCGACAGGGGGGGAAACCCCGTCGCAGATTCTTTTTTCTTGGGGTTCGGATCCTTTTAAATTTGTGGGGGGGGGGGGAAGGGGGGGGGGGGATTGGGGTTTGAAATTTTGGGGGGTATATAGATGACACCCCGGTGTTAGGGGTCACGATACGGGGTTTTAACATAGGGAATTTATATCAAATTTTTTTGCGGGGGCTGACAGAGGGGTTTTAAAAAAGGGGCCAAACCTTTTTTTGGGGAGGAACCCGGGGGGGGGGTGGGTTGGGGGCAGGTTTGGGGAGGGAAAAATTTTGGGCAGGGGGAAAAATGTGGATTGTTTTTATGAGGAACAGGGGTGAGGCAGAGAGGTGAATTTTGAGGAAGTGGTTAAAAGGGGCAGAGGGTTAAAAGTTGATGGGGGGGGGATAACGTTTGGCAGAGGGTCATTTGCAACATGATATAAGGGAGACAGGGTCAGGAAAGGGAAAAAGTTAGGGAAAAGGGAATTTTGGGGTTTGGGGGTTTTTTTTTGGGTAAAAAAGGGGGTTGGGGATGTATTTAAAGTTGTGTGGTAAGGAGGGGGGGTTGGGGGGGAAAAGGTGAGGTTATGGAAGGGGGGGTGGGGAAGAGGTGAGGTTTGGGGGGGGGGAACTGGGGGAATGCAAAAGATTTGGGAGGGCTTTTAAATTTTAAGTGAGGAAAAGGTTTAGCGTTGGGTTAAATGAGGTTTTGGGGCTGGGGGGGGTGGAAGGGGGAAAGGGGGTTTTTCCGGTATATGACTGGGGAAGGGGGTATGGGTGGGGTTTCCGGACCCGCTTTCAGGCGAGGGACCGGGGGTGATGTTTTGTTTTTTACATGGGGCAGTTGGGGCCCTGGGAGAATTTATTCCATGGGGTTTGGGAAAGACCCGGGGAAATGGAGAAGTGTGGCTGGGGCCCCCGTCGGCCCCTTCAGAGGTATATTTTTTTGAAACTTTTGGGTGGGGGTTTTAGGTGGGTTGGGGGGGGGCCTTTAAAAGGTTTGGGGGGGGAACCCTTTTAAAGGGCCCTTTACTTGGGTTTGAGTTGAGACATAGGGAAAAAAAGGGGTTTTCTGTAAAAGAGGGCTTTGTGTACATGTCGGGAAAAATTTAAAGGGGGGGGGTGTTAGGGGGAAAAGGGGGGGGGGGGGGCGGGGGATATCGCACTAAAGCAGGAACCTTTTAAAAAGGGGGGGAGGGGGTTCAATATTTTTAGAGGATTACAGGAACTTGGGGGGGTTTTTGGGAGACAGATAAGGTCTTTAAACTTAAAGGGGGGGGGAAATTTTTTAGGTGTGGTGGTGGAGGGGGAAAAGGGGACAGGAGATAGGGGGGTTATCCCTTCGGGGCAGATGACATCACAATTGGGGGACCGGGGGACTGTCTAGGGTTAATAGGGGTTGGGAAGGGGGTTTTTTGGTGGTATGAATGAGAGGTTGGGCCTTTTGTAGGGGGGGGGGGGTATGGGGTTTGCAGGGGTTTGGCCGGATCCCCTGGTGCTGGGGGGGATGGGTGGTTTGGAAGGGGGGTGGTAGTGACAGTGGATGGATGTCTTGGGCTATACTTGGACAAAATGGTACAAAAAAAGGGATAGTCTCCGGGGGGTTTAAAGGGCTTGGGAAAAATTGTGGGTAGAAATTATTTTTTCTCACTGTAAAATTTTTTTTGCAGTCTTCACTCATAGTATTAGGGGGGAGAGCCCAAAGTTTTTGTGGGGGCCCGTATGGGATTTTTTGGGGGTTTTTTTTATTTGTGGACCTGATTTATTTATAAGGGAAAGGGGGGAAAAGTTCACTGGTTGTAGAGGTTTGGTTTTGGGGGGGAAAATTTTCTGATATATTTACCTTAATCAAAGAAAAATTTCTGTTGTAAAATTTTTAACATGTTTTTTGCATTTTTTGAACTAAAAAAGAATTTTTTGGGGAAAAAAAAAAAATGTAAAAAAAAATTTACAATTCAACGAAATATTTTGACATCATCTCTTATCAAATAAAGGGAACTTATTTTTAAATTTGAGTTTTTAAAATATGAACATGATGGGATAACCAAATATTGTTCATTTTTAAGAGGAAAAAAAAATTTTTTAAATAACACTGGTCAACAACCATGCTACCGAGACCAGGGGTAGCAATTTCCAACTAATTTTAGGTCACTAAATGAATTTTGGTTTAAAAAATTGCTTGTTAGCTCTACTTTTCAATATAGAGCTACGTGTCAAAAACAGGGAAAACGGGCCCTTCAGGGCAGTGTGTTTTCTTACCACACTCAAGTCCACTGACCTTAAATTTTTGTTCCAGCAGTCATGGAAGGTGGTTGTGTTTCCAAGTTTATATTTTGAGGTGAAAGGTTGGGGATTTTTTAACCCCAAACACGTCTTCAAAAAAGGGAATTCAGCAGCGATGTGAAGATTTCAAAATTTCGGACTGTCAGCAGCAGTTCAACGAATGATTTTTAAGGAATGTGATTTTGCCCTTTGCAACAATAATAATGGTCTGATGGAAGCACTTGGAAACGACTACGAACCCAGTCAGGGGGCCCTTTTCTTAGATTCTTTAAAAAACAAGTCTAAAAAGGGGTCTTCCCGCATCCCCAAAAACAGTATACCATCAGTTCCTGGGGCTATGCAACACATATGAAAGAAACTTATGAGAATATAAACCATATTTTGGGAATGCATAAAATATGATGAAAATCAATGGCAGCTCTGTGGTGACTTAAAGGTTATTGCTCTTGTGATGGATTTGCAGGGCGGATAAACCAAGTACTGAATGGGACAGAAGGTTGCCACTACATCGGGAGAGACTGTCCACCTTTTCCACCCCCAGGAGCCCACCACTACATCAGGAAAACTGGCCACCACGTCAATCATTGGAGTCGGGGGATGAACAAGGGGTTCAACATCCACCTCCCCATTGTCCAAACAAAATTTTGCTACCACCAAACACAAAAAACTGGGACTCATGAAAATTTTAAAAAACCCGGAACAAATCCGGTCGGGGATTCAAGATTTAACAAAAAAATTCCCTCACTGAGCGACGCTAAGATAAGAGAGGGAGTCTTCAATGGTCCCCAGATTCGAGAGCTTTTAAAAGATGGTGACTTTGAATCGGGCCCTTTCAGGGGGGAGGAGAAAGCTGCTTGCGAAGCTTTCGGTTAGTGGTGAAGGGATTTCGGGGAAAACAAAAGGGGAAGGCAACTATGAAGAATTGGTGGAACACCTCATCAAGGCTTACAAGAACAGGGGATGTAACATGTCATTTAAAAAATCCATTTTTTGACTCACATTTAAATTTTTTTTCCAGCAAACTGTGGGGCAGTTAGTGACGAATATGGTGAAAGGTTTCACCAAGATATTTCAACCATGGAAAAATGGTACCAGGGAAATGGGGGAAAAGAATACTTGCAGACTATTGCTGGACATTGGCAAGAGATGATTCTTCAGCCCACTATTAGCGTCAAAAAAAAGGCAGAGAGTAGGTACGGATTAGAGTTTAAAAATCCCACATTAGTGTACGTTATTATAAAATAATCAAATATTACATGTCTCGTATCTTTAAACCTATATCCAAAAGCTTTTTTCAAGGTGGTTTGAATTCGGGACATGAAAATACATAGAAATTAACTAATTCATTAAGAAGATACAACTTCTCAAAAATTGTTGACCAGTGTAATACAGTTTTCTTCTTTGGGAGAGACGAACAATTTAATTTTGATATTGGAGAAATGTATGGGGGGACGGGTTTTTAGGTATTATCACCTTTTTGAGTGAGGTGCCATTTCAGTCTTTAACGTTTAAAATATGCTTATTTTGCTTCACTTTCCTATTACTCTGACGAGGGTGTGTGTGCCCCATAAAAAGCCCTTGGTTTTCTTTCCATTTTCACTGTGGTTTTTTTTAAAATTTGGGAATCATGTTTTATTGTGATTTCTTAAAACACACAAAATACACACACACACACACACACACACACACACACACACACACACACACACACACACCCCCCTAATTATTGAACCACAAAACGGGGTGGTATTGATAAATGAAAAACCCCAAAACAGCCGGGGCCGGGAACCCCAGGGTTTTTAGTTGGTTTTGGGAAAGGAGAATACATGATTTAAACCAAGGGACACCCCCTTACAAAAACCCGCACCCGGGACACTAGGTGTCATTTGTCCGAATGGTGGTGGGGGAAAGGTTCCAAAACCCCATCCCTCGGGGGCCAGTACACCAAACGGGGATGAGAATGAAATTATTGAAAGCCCCACACTACCGTATGCCCCCGGACCAAGAGAACACACTTAGTGCCGCGGGAGTGCTTGGTTCTTGTAGGATTTAGTTTTGGTTTAAAGGGCGGTCATGTGATTTCCCCTCCACAATGACGGATCAGTACAAAAGGGGTTCAAAATTTTTCTCTAAACGTTTTGAAGTTTATATTTTTTTCATTTTGTTAATAAAAAAATTTATTTTAAATTTTTTCCAAAAAAAACCCTTTAAAAAACTTAAAAAACCCTTTATAAAAAAAGTAATTTAATTTACCTATTCCAACAAAATATTTTAGATATTTTCCCAAATAATTTAATGATAAACAAAAAAATGAAATGCTTTTTTTTCGTTAGGTTCAAAAATGTTTTTTTGGGAAATTATTGCATACACAAATATTTGATTGCCTTATTCGGAAGATGAGAAAATCCCATGTAAGCCAAAATTGCAATTTTTAATTATTCGGCAGTTTTATATATATATATATATATATATATATATATATATAAAATTTTATATATATATATATAGCAAGTGGGGAGGTATATGGAGAAAAAAAGAGGGGGTTAAGAGAGTGTTGAAGCAAAAAAAAGAGCAAATGAGAGACTGGGTGAGATGTTATCAAATCTTTTGCTGAAAATAAGAAAAAGTTTTGAAGTGAGATTAATAAGTTGAGGGCCTAGGAAAAAATAGATAAAAAAAAGAAAAAATAGGAGGAGAGTTATTAAAGGGGGAGAGAGGTATTGGGAAGAGGGAAAATATTTGGATGAATTGTTAAATGTTGATGAAGATGGGGCCGGGATCTGTTGGGGAAGTGGGAATAACATCGATAGAAGGAGGTGGGAACCAGTTGTGAGTGTGGAGGAAGTGGGGGGCAGTGGGTAAAATAAAAGGGGGGTAAAGCAGCGGGGATTGATGAGGGATAGAAATTTTAAAAGCAGTTTGGGATATAGTTTTGGAGTGGTTAGTGTTTTTATTTAATAAATGAAAGAAGAAGGTAAGGTCCCTACGATTCAGAAATTATGCATAATTCCTTTGTATAAATACGTGAAAAAAAGAGAATGTAAAAATTATTGAGAAATAAGTCTGTTGAGTATACCGGGTTTAAATGTATGGTAGAGTTATTACTGAAAAAATTTAAAGAAAGACGGGAGAGGATAGCAGATGAACAAGGAGGTTTAGGAAGGGTGGGGGTGTAGACCAAGTTTTTGCAGTGAAACATATAGGTAAACATTTTTTGAAAATAAAGAGGTTTTTGGATTTATGGATTTGGAAAAGGCATATGATAGGGTAGATGGGGGGCAATGTGGGATGCTGCTATGTATGGAATGGGGAGGTAGGTTATTGAATGCAGGAAGAGTCTTTAGGGAGGGGGTGAGGCTCAGGTCAGAGTACGTATGTGGGAGAGAGGGGGGATTATTTCCAGTAAAAGTGGGGCCTTTAGACAGGGATGTGATGTCACCGGGGTTTTTTTTTAATATATTTATAGAGGGAGTTGTAAGATTTGGGAATGCTAAAAGGGACAAGAGGTGTGGGGTTTAAAGATAAAGAATCTAACAAAAGGGGGAGTTGTCACAGTTGCTCTTTGCTGATGACACTGTGCTTATGGGAGATTCTGAAGAGAAGTTGCAGAGGTTGTTTGATGATTTTGGGTGGGGTATGTAAAAGGGAAAAAAATTTAAAAAAGTGAATATGGGAAAAAGTAAAATGATGAGGATAACAAAATAAATAGGTAACGGAAGAATGGATATCAGATTGGAGGGAGGGGTATGGGGGGAGGTGAATGTATTCAGATTTTTGGGGAGTGGATGTGTCAGCAGATGGGTCCATGAAGGATGGGGTTTAAATCATAGAATTAACGAGGAAAAAAAGGTGAGTGGGCAAAGAGGAGTTTGGGGAGACAAAGAACTTTACCCATGAAAGAAAGGGGGAAAAAAGAGATATAAGAACCAACGCTCTTTGTAAGGGGTGTGGGGGGTTTTGGAATGCTGCAAAAAGGAAAAGGGGTTGGAGGCGGTGGAGATGTCATGTCAAAGGGGGATGTGGTGTGAATATATTTAGAGAATTCAAGTTTGGAGATTGGGAGGAGGTGTGGGATTACCAAAACTTTTTTGTTCAGAGGGTTGGGAAAAAGGGGAAGAGAGGGTTTGGGACATTTAAAGAGGACTGAATGAAATGGGAATGACTTTGAGAGTGTATAAATTTGTAGTGGGGGGAAAACGGGGTAGAGGTCCCTGGGAAAAGGGTTGTAAGAAGGGGGTAAAGGGGGGTTTTGGGGGGCGGGGGGTTTGGACTTCCAGCAAGGGGAGGTGTTAGATAAGAACGAATGGAGACAAAGGGTTTTTTGGGACTTGAGGGTTTTTTTGAGTGTGAGAAAGGGTAATTTTTATGAAGGGATAAATATAAGAATAAGTATCCCTTTCTGGCAAGACAGTGAGGGAGTAATGATGATAAAAAGTTTTTGTTTTTGGGCCCGGGAGGGTGAAAAAATATATATATATATATATATATATATATATATATATATATATATATATATATATATATATATATATATATATATTTTTTAAAAACCATGAACAAGTGGTTGATCAACATCAACACTACGACTAGCCAAGGTTTTGCCCATATTGTTTTGGCCCTCCCCACGGTGAGCAAAAACCACATGACCTTTTTTAACCCAAAAAACCATCAAATTTTTACAAGAATAAAATCCAGCAGAGCTGGGGAGTTTTACCGTGATCCAAGGCCCGGGGGTGGAGGCCTCTGAGTTAAATTTTATTTACCCCGTTTGGTGACCAGACAAAAAGAACAATATTTTATATTTTTTAAACCCACGAACAAGTGGTATTGATCAATGACAACACTGCTACTAGCCAAGTTTTTGAACCCATGCTGTTTTGTCCTCCCCTTCATGGTGAGTAAAAAACCCAAAACCCCTTTTAACCCCAAAGGACCACCAAATCCTACAAAAATTTCACACACCCAGAGCTTTTAGAATCATATGGTTTTCGTTTCATGAGGCATCCCAAAAAACAACAGGGGTTTAAAAAACCTTGGGGCTGGGTCGCAGTGATGATATTGATCAGTACCACTTTTTCGTGGTTACAGAATAAAAAAATGTTGCTCATTGAGGCTAGTACACCAAACGGGAGTAGAATGACATTAGCTCAAAGCACCCCACGGGCCCACACCCCCGGGTTATATCCTCGGATCAGGAAAACACCTAGCTCTACTGGGTGCATGATTCTTGTAGGATTTCGGGTCCTGGGGGTTTTGGGGTCAGGGGGTTTTCGCTCACCATGAGGAGGAAAAACAACATGGGTTCGAACCGGGCTTGTTGCAGTGTTGTTATTGAAAAGGGGGAACCCGAACGAGTGGTCTTAAGTAAATAAAAATACTGCAACTGGCGGGGAATCAAACCCCCTGATATTAGCAAGTTTTCCCGGGTTTCCCCGGGAGACGATCAGCGGGGAAATTTTTTTAAAAAGCAAAAAGGGGTTTTCGTTAGGGCCCCTGTAGAGGGACGAGGGAGGACGTTTTGGGCCCGAGGAGGAGGGGAAAAAGGGCGTCAGTAGCCCTGAGACTGTGTAGAGTGTAGATGACGCCTGTCCGCCTGACCCCTGGTGCCTGCCCCAGATCATAGCTGTGTTCTGGATCCACTATGAGCGTGTTCCTATTTTAAAGGGGAAAACCAAAAGGAGTCAAGATTGATTACATTTCTTTTTTCCCAAAGAAAAAAATAGTGGTATTATTATTTTTCCACCTTTTGGGTACATATAATTACTAAGAGTTTCACATTTACGGGAATGTTCCCAATAGTGTGAGACGGAAAGTGCTAGTGCTTTTATATATTGGTTCATGTTACTTGGGGATGTTGTTTTTAAAACGATCATTGTTGCTGTGTTACTCCAAGTGTTTTTATTTCTTCGGGTTGCTCAATTTTGGACCTTTTTATAATAAAATATTAATTATTAAATAGTTGAGTCTAGTTAATACATGAACAGTGAGGGTCCCGGTCCTCACTTGAGCAGTTTGAGCCCCGGAAGTGATTCTCCCCCAAGCTGAGAACATAGCTAAGAGAATAAGTGCTAATATGAAACACATGTCTGTAACAACAAAAATGTCGTTAAATTCAAGAAAGGTAAGTAACTATTACTGTTGCCAGCTCTAGTTCACATACACTGCTTCTCTGACTATTTCACATACACGGGCCTTGACTAGTTCAAACACCCCTTTTGCCCAGTTCACATACACTGCCTCTCTGACTAGTTCAAAACCTGCCTCTCTGACAAAGTTAAATACACTGCCTCTCTGACTAGTTCACATACACTGCCTCTCTCCTCGGGGCTACACATCCCTGGCCCTTCCTCTACCAGTTCACATACACTGCCTTTTTGACTAAATCCCTTAAAGGAAGAGCCAGTGACGCTGTTAAAAGGCTTTGATTTAAGGAGTTGAATATTTCCCCCCCTCCTCGAATAAAAACCTGATTGTTTTCCCCACATCTCACTTGCTATATGCCCTGACTGGTATGGCATTTTCCCTTAAAAGTAATAAGTTTAAATTTAAAGACAGTAGCGACCTCGGGATTTATCCCCTTAAAAATTCCCCCTTGAAAATTTCAAGCCAATATACATGAACATGCCGCATTTAGGATATTATTGTGTATATGAGTTTGTTTATCAAAATTATTTCTACAAAAAAACCAAACAGATAAAAAACCCAAAAAAAGACGAAAATTTTTTTTCCCAATAAATGTGACTAAAATGTTCGGCAGAGAAACTTATCCCGGAGGCTGAAATTTATAAAAAAACAACTTCTTGGGGTTTTAAAAAAAATATGTATCCAAATTTGTTATAAAGTGAACATGTGAAGAAACTGTAATAAAATTTCAGAACTGAAAAGTTACAGCCAAAAAACAAGCGAAACTGAAGGTGAATATTATTCAGTCTGTGCTACGAGTTCCCCATTTTATCAGTCTATGTCCTGAGTCCCCAAAACATCAGTCTGTGCCCTGAGTCCTCTCCAAACACTAACCAGTTTTTTGAGTCACCCCCCAAGCATCAGTCTGGGTTCTGATCCCCCCTCCAAGCATCAGTCGGTGTTCTGAGTCATTCCAAGCATCAGTCGGGTTCTGAGTCCTCCAAGCATCAGTCGGTGTTCTGAGCCCCCTCCAAGCATCAGTCGGTGTTCTGAGCCCCCTCCAAGCATCAGTCGGTATTTTTGAGTCATTCCAAGCATTAGCCTTTTCCCGAGACACCTCCAAGCATCATTCATGTCCTGAGTCCTCCCCCAAGCATCAGTCTGTGTCAGAGTCACCTCAAACATCATTCTTGTCCGGGAGTCCTCTAGGCATCAGTCTGTTCAGAGTCAACCCAAGCATCAGTCTGTGTCAGAGTCACCTCCAAGCACCTTTTCTATGTCCGGGAGCCCCTTTTCCAAACAGGTCGGGGCCCGGGAGTCACCCCCAAAGGCAACCATTCTATGTCCGGGAGCCCTTTCTCCAAGCATCAGTCTGTGTCAGAGTCACCTCCAAGCACCGGGGTCTGTGTCAGAGTCCCCCAAAGCATCAGTCTGTGTCAGAGTTACCTCCCATAAAGGTCTGTATCAGAACCCCTCCAAGCATCAGTCTGTGTCAGAGTCGTCCCATCAGCCTGTTTCAGTCCCCTTTGGGCCCCCAGTCTGTCCCAGTTCCCTTCCAAGCATCAGTCTGTGCCAGTCACCTCCAAGTATCGTCTGTGTCAGAGTTACCTCCAAGCATCAGTCTGTGTCAGTCATCTCCAAGTATCAGTCTGTGTCAGAGTTACCGAGTTACCTCCAAGCATCAGTCTGTGCGAGTTCCCGAGTTACCTCCAAGACCCCCCGGCCGGGAGTTACCTAAGCACCCGGGGCGTCAGAGTTACCTCCAAGCATCAGTCTGTGTCAGGGTTACCATCAAATTTTAGTCAGTTTCCCCGGGGATGGGATGATCGGGGAAATTTCTCCAACATAGTTTAAAATTTTTTTTCCCAAAATTTATTATTTTTAATATATATATATATATATATATATATATATATATATATATATATATATATATATATATATATATATTTTTGGAAAAATATAAAAAAATGATGTCTTCAGAAAAATGGGGAGAAGAAGAAGAGGAAAAAGAAGGACTTTTTAAGGAAAGAGGTGAGGTGCTACCTCACCCACAGTGTGACATGGGGAAAACCTCCCCCAGAGTGTGACATGTGGGGAAGTACCTCACCCAGAGGTGAAAAACGGGGAGGTCCCACCTCCCCCAAAACAACTGGGTGAGGTGCCACCTCCCCCGGGAGTGTGACAGGGAGGTAGAAACCACCCAGGGGTGTGAAAAACTGAGGAGGTCCCACCTCACCCACAGGGGTGAAACTGGGTGAGGGCCCCTAGAGGGAGGCAACCCCTCACAAAGGATGTGAAAATTTAAAAATTTACCCTTTGTAGAAAGATTCACTTTGAATTTTGGGTTTTTTTTAGGAGAAGGAAACCCTCGGGGTGAGTGGGGTTTCCCCCTTTTTAAAAGGGCTCAGGGGGAGTGATTTGGGTCCCCTTTCTCTAGGCTCAGGGGAGTGATTTGTAAAACCTTTTTAGGCTCGGGAGTGACCCCGTCACCTTCTTTTGGGCTCAGTGAGTGACTTGTCCCCTTTCTCTGGGCCCTCAGTGGGGAGTTGTTACCTCTCTGGGCCCTCAGTGAGTGACTTGTAAAATTCCCTTCTAGGCTCAGTGAGTATTGTCACCTTTTTGGGCCTCAGGGGAGTGAGTTGTTACCTTTTTTGGGGCTCAGTGAGTGACTCGTCCCCCTTCTGGGCCCCAAAGAGTGACTCGTCACCTTTTTTGGGGCTCAGGGGAGTGACCGTCACCTCTCTAGGCTCAGTGAGTGACTTGTCACCTTTTTAAAAAGGTTCAGTGAGTGACCGTCACCTTCTCTAGGCTCAGTGAGTGACTTGTCCCCTTTCTCTATGCCCCAGTGAGTGATTTTGTCCCCTTTCTCTAGGCTCAGTGAGTGACGGTCACCTTCTACTAGTGAGGACCGGTCCCCTTTCCCTTTTGGGCTCAGTGAGTGACTTGTCCCCTTCCTAGGCTCAGTGAGTGATTTGGGGTTACCTTCTAGGCTCAGTGAGTGCCCTGGTCACCTTTTTAGGCTCAGTGAGTGACTTGTCACCTTTTTGGGTGTTGAATAAATTACTTTTTTAACATAATAAAAAAGGTGCTCATCTTACCTCTTCTTCCTTTCCTCTGAAGATGTGGAAAACACATGAATGCGCTCAGATTTTTCAAATTTTTCACTGGGGGTTCACAAATTTGGTTTTGGGGAAACCGGTTAGCTGGATTTTGAGTCCGGGAGGTGGAAAGTACGGTACCTGTACTCTGGTAGGGGGGGGGATGTTGCAGAGTGAAGAGGCATCTCATCCCGTAGTGTCGGTAAGCTTCGGGGGAAGACGGTGATTAAGGGTGATGATGAAAGTGTTTCTTCTTGGGGGGGAAACCCGGGGAAATGTTTAAAAATCATTTTTTTAATCACGCTTTTTAATAGACTTGGGATTGTTATGGAGCCAATACGTTAAAACTCTAACCCTTTTTCTTGGTTTATGTATTGGCATGGTATTAAACGTCGTGGTCTTTTAAAATCGTCGGGCCCAACAAAACGTCGTGGTCTTAACATCGGCATGGTCTTAACATCCAAAGGTCTTTAAAATCGGCATGGTATTAACATCGTCGTGGTTTTTAACATCGTCGTGGTCTTAAACGTCGTGGTTTAAAATCGGCATGGTCTTTAAAATCGGCATGGTCTAACATCGTCGGCCCTTTAAAATCGGCATGGTCTTTTAAAATCGTCATGGTCTTAGCACCGTCATGGTCTTAACATCGTCGTGGTCTTTTAAAATCAAAAAACGGGCCAACCCTCGTCGTGGTTTTTAAAATCGGCTTGACTTTTTAAATCCGTGGTTTTTAACATCTTGGTCTTAAATCGGCATGGTCTTTTAAAATCGGCATGGTCTTAAAAATCGGCATGGTCTTAACATCGGTTTTTGGGCTTTTAAAATCGTCCGGGGGTTTTTAAAATCGTCGGGTCTTAACATCATCGTGGTCTTAACATCGGGCGTGGTCTTAACATCATCGTGGTCTTAAATCGTCGTGGTCTTTTAAAATCGTCGTGGTCTTTTAAAATCGTCGTGGTCTTAACATTTTGGTCTTAACATCGCCCTGATCTTAACATCGTCGTGGTCTTAACATGGCCGTGGTCTTAACATCATTTTGGTCTTAACATCGTCATGGTCTTATCGTGGTTTTAACATCGCCATGGTCTTTAAAATCGTCGTGGGGCTTAACATCGTCGTGATTTTAACATCGTCGTTCTTAACATCGTCGTGGTCTTAACATCGTCATGGTCTTAACATCCCTCATGGTCTTTCATCGTGATCCCCAACATCCATGGTCTTACCCTCGTGGTTTAACATCGACATGGTCTTAGCATGGTCGTGGTCTTAGCATCAAGGTCTTAACATCGTCGTGGTCTTTTTAAAATCATCGTGGTCTTCCCCTCGTCATGGTCTTAACATGGTCGGGTCTTAACACTGATCAGTTGAACTTAGTGACGTCATAAGGCTGGGGTTTATTACTTAACCCCTATAAATACAAAGTTCCCTTTCATCGTAATTTTATTAACATGGGAAAAAATTCTTTTTATCTTGTTTTGATGAAATTCAACTTATATTTCTACCAAAAATTTGCCTTTTTTTTTGTTTTTTATCGGGAAGTTATAAAGTAAACTATGACAATAAATCAATGCGCTCTAAACCCCCGAAGCCCAGAGCAAAAAAGTTGGGGGTAGATAATAAAGGGAAAATCCTCGTAAACAAATGAGTGAACTGAAGGATTATATCCATATTCGTCTTGCTTTTGGGAAAAACTTTTTGGGGAAAACCGATGTTTTCACGAAATACGGTAAAAGTTTCCCGTGGTTTTTAAGGGGTTCTTTTCCCCTTTAAAATTGTCGTGGGCTTAATGTTCTTACCCTTAACATTGTCGTGGTCTTAATGTTCTTACCCTTAACATTGTCGTGGTCTTAAGTATTCTTACCCTTAACATTGTCGGGGGTCTTAAGGGGTTCTTACCTTTAAAATTGTCGTGGTCTTAATGTTCTTACCCTTAACATTGTCGTTTTTTAAGTGTTCTTACCCTTTAAAATTGTCGTGGTCTTAAGTATTCTTACCCTTAACATTGTCGTGGTCTTAAGTATTTTACCCTTAACATTGTCTTTTTAAGTATTCTTACCCTTAACATTGTCGTGGTCTTAAGTATTTTACCCTTTAAAATTGTCGTGGTCTTAAGTGTTCTTTTCCCTTTAAAATTTTGTGGTCTTTAAAAATTCTCAACCCTTAACATAGTCGTGGTCTTAAGTATTCTCACCCTTTAAAATTGTCGTGGTCTTAACATTCTTATAACTTTTTTATTTTTGAATTCTAATTCTGAGACTATGATTCGAAAAAAAGGGGCTTTTCAATAAAATCTTTAGGCCGGGGAGTCCAAGAATATGTTCGTAAAGGAAGTGATATACGGCAAATGAGATACAACCAGAAAAAAATTGGGAAATCTGGACATAAATCTTGAAATTCAATTAATGTTTTTATATAAAGTTTAAAAGGAATTGTCTGCGATCAGGACGAAATAACGTTTTGGGAAAAAACCCGGGGCAGGGGCTAGCAGGGACCCCCCACCTAGGGGGGATGTGGGTGTTTGCTGTGTTCTTCATGGTGAAGAGCAGTGTTCTACTGCCTTGCTGGTATTCTTCTGGGAAGAACAGTGTTCTACTGCCTCGCTGTGGTTCTTCATAGAAAAGACCATTGATCTACTGCTGGGTTTTTCTTGATGAAGAACAATGACCTGTCTCTTAGTGTTCATCATGACAAAGAACATTGAACTTTTGTCTCACTAGAGGCCCAAATAAAGATGGAGATTAATCTGATAAAAAAACAAAGAAGAACATATTTTGGGTGCATAATAATAGATCATAATTAGTAAGAACAGTGTTCTGCTGCAGTGTTCTTTTTATCGAGAACAGTGTTATGCTTTTAGTAGATGAAGAATAGAGTTTTGCCGTGTTATAAATGTTTTAAAAAACAATTCTAGGATGCAAGACTAGTTTCATCTTATTAGGAACAATGATCAAACACCTCAGTTGTGATCATCGTTATGAAGAACAAAATGTTCTGGGAAAGTGATCCGTCGCCCCACTAGTGTTCATGAGAGGAAGAACTAGCCCTACCTTTTTCAATAGGATGAACACTGAATTGCTTCCTTCTGTTCACCTTGCTTTAAAAACAGTGATCTGTTGTACCATAAATATTTATGGGTGAAGAAAACAGATCAGCTGCCTCGCTACTGTTCAATTTGAAATATAAAAAAGTTTTAGTGTTCAGATGTTATCATACTCCCAAAAAAGGCACCAATTTTCCCAATAATTTGGGGGTTTTCATAGAAAACAAGCATAGATTATTACCTGAAAATTTAAAGTTACATCATAACAACATGAACATCGGTGGAAGATTTGGGAAAAGGGTCTTACATGCAGTGAACATTTTTTCACAACAAGTTTCGCTGCTCGGTGCGAAACGTCGTTGTTAATGAGAAAACAACTGTATTTTGGTGTCAAAATATTTAGCATTCAAATGTCACCGGGAAAAAGTGATGAATATAATTAATTTTTTCTACCACACAGTGGTCGACACTGTCATAATACCGCCCCCCACACAGTGGTCAACACTGTCATATATGTTCCACCCCACAGTGGTCGACACTCATATATACTGTCTACTACAGTGGTCAACACTGGCATTCATATTTTCTTCCCTCATACAGTGGTCAACACTGTCATATATAACTTCCCACACAGGGTCAACACTGTCATAATTCGGGCTATCACACAGTGGTCAACACTTGTCGTATACACTGCTCCCCAACAATGATCAACACTGTCACATAAAACTAGCTGAAGCATCATCAATGACCCCACCTAACAATAATTTCCCAAAAGTAATAAATACAAAAATCTGGTCCTGTGTTGTACATCAATGTATTAGACTTTTTCTTTTAATTATTTAGTTATACAATCGTTTGGGAAAGTCATACTGAAGATAAAATATGCATTTATTCTGTATATATTTTTTTATTTACATATATGTATATATATTCATATATGTTTAGCCACAACAACTAACACATAGTGGATGGTAAGATAATTGTTTTTAAAATATGAGGGGTGTGAAACACAAGCCTTTTTTAAAAGTTTGAACTTTCTTGGGCACAAGCCTTTTTTAAAAGTTTCACTTTCTGGGCCCAAGCCTTTTTAAAAGTTGCACTTTTGACACATGCCTTTTTAAAAGTTAAAATTTTTGACACAAGCCTTTTTAAAAGTTGCACTTTCTGACACAAGCCTTTTTAAAAGTTGCACTTTCACACAAGCCTTTTTTAAAAGTTGCACTTTCTTTACACATGCCTTTTTAAAAGTTGCACTTTCTGGAAAAAACCTTTTTAAAAGTTGCACTTTCTGACAATTTTTTCCCTTTTAAAAGTTTCACTTTCTGACACAAGCCTTTAAATGTTGCACTTTTTGACAGGGGTACAAATCATTTTTTTTTTCTCGAAACCCTTTTTGGGGAGAGAATCGATACACGGAAACCCGATCTCTCCCCTTCCCTTTAATCAAACCTTTAATGCCCTTTTATTTCTCCCAAGTGATGCTTAACCCTTACGTATATAGCGCTTTTGAAAGCACTTCTCTATGATCGTATGAGACTGTACAAAATCTTACAAACTTCAAGTTAAAATCCGTACACAATCATCTTCACTGTGTCGTTATAATGAAAATTTTTATTATTTAGTCTTATCTAGTTGAGGAAGGCCCTGGAGGAGACCGAGTCGGGGGGGCCCTGACACGGGTCGCAGGGGCCATGACACGGGTCGCAGGGGGCCATACACGGGTCGCAGGGGGGCCCTGACACGGGTCCCGGGGGGGCCCTGACACGGGTCTGGGGACCATGACACGGGTCGCGGGGGGCCCCGGGCACGGGTCGCGGGGCCATGACACGGGTCGCGGGGGGGCCCTGACACGGGGGCCGGGGGCCCTGACACGGGGCGGGCGGGCCCTGACACGGGTCGCGGGGGCCTGGGCACGGGTCGGGGGCCATGACACGGGTCGTGGGGGGCCGCTCTTAAAGATAACTTAATAAAAAACAAAAGAAAATCGAATGAGTAAATAAAAACCTTGAGTATATTTATCTTTTTTAGCCGTTTTTCCCAAAATGGTTCTCAGCCACTGCCCCCAAAATGGTTCCCCAGCTACTGTTCTCATAAATGGTTCTCTAGCCACTGTTTTCATAAATTTTTCAGCCACTGTTCTCATAAATGGCTCTAGCCACTGTTCCCATAAATGGTTCTCTAGCCACTGTTCCCCATAAAAAGGTTCTTTTTAGCCACTGTTCTCATAAATGGTTCTCTAGCCACTGTTATCATAAATGGTTCTCTAGCCACTGTTCTCATAAATGGTTCCCCAGCCACTGCTCATAAATGGCCCCTTTGCCACTGTTCTCATAAATGGTTTTCCCCAGCCACTGTTCTAAATGGTTATCTAGCCACTGTTCTCAAAATGGTTCTCTAGCCACTGTTCTCATAAATGGGGCTCTGCCCTTTTCTCCCTTTTAAAATGGGTCTCTAGCCACCCGTTTTTCATTTAAAAGGTTTCAGCCAATTTTTCCCCCTAAATGGTTCTCTGCCACTTTTTCTCATAAATGGTTCTCTAGCCGTTTTTTATTAAACGTTTTCAAGGTGTTCCCATGAACGGCCCCTTCCCGATACTGTTCTTAAACGGTGTTTCTGTTGTTCTTATAAATGGTCTTGCAGGGGTTTTTCTTTTGAGAGAGAGAGAGACAGTGTATGAGGGGTGAGAGTGAGAGAGTAAGAGTGAGTGAGTGAGTTATATAATTTAATAAAATTCTTGACGTTATGAGTGTTAGGGGTTAAGTAGTCTTGTATTATAGCTACAGAACTGCAACAAACACTTAAACTCCGGTGCTAATCCATCCCACAGGATGGATAACCCCATTCCATGTAATATAAACCCTTTAGTAGGACGACGAGGAAACCGTCAAGGATTTCACTGGGTTCAAAAATCTGAGCCTCAAAGTTTTTCATTCCATCTGGGGGGAAGTTAGTATTGCTTGGGAATTTCTATCTTCCCGAGTGGCCTGTTTCCCTACACACAGACTGAGGCACAACATGGAAAAAAAGGGAAATTTTTATACATATAAATTCATACACATTCACGTTGAACAACTTCACTGTTTTTCCAAAAACCCCAAACCCGAAGATAAGGAACCTTTTATTACTTAACTGTGGCTTAGCAACACCAACTAAAGTTTCTCTAACTCAAGATCATTTTGGAAGATTAAACTACATTCATTATATTGTGTTTAGCCAAGGCAGACTAGGTCCCAAAAATAGTGTGGTACTAAATAAAAAAGCGGACACCACATAAATGAGCGGGGGGGAGTAAGAGGGAAGGAAAGGGGGGCTAGAGACTCAGGGAGGCAGAGGATGGTAGAAGGGACAGGGGAAAGGGCCGGGTAAATTGTTTTTTTGCATTAAGGGGTGCAAATGTTGTTTCAGCTGACACTGAGAAGACACGAGCGGTGACCAACAACTTGAGACCAGTGTCACTGCTGTCACTCACTGCTCAAATTATTTAAGCCAGTGTTCTCACAACACATGTTTGGGTTTTTTTGCCACTGTGTGGGAAAGTTTGTTTTATGTTTCCCCCATATACGACATTGCTACTGTAATGGACGATTTCATATCAAAATGAAAGCCGTTAATCGGTGTGGTATTTCACATCATTATTTATTTAAATTTAAAAGGGTTTCCCCCCACTCAAAAATTTTAAAATTTTTGGGGTTTGTTCAAATTAGTTTTAAATCTTTGTTGATTAGTTGTTAACACTAGAAAAAATTATTACCCGAAGAGATATTCCCAGCTTCCAATTAAACATTTTGCGAAATTTTTACCCATGATGTTTTAAAAAAAAGACTCACGTCTTGACAAAACTCTTTTTCGTTAATTAAACATTCACTCACTGATGAAAGATTTACTCCTGAATAAAACTCAGACTTAATTTTTTTAAAAATTATGTTTTACCAGACCGTCGAACTTTAACTCTGACTTCCCCGGGTCAAGAGTCTCTTAGGTATGAAACGTTAACCCCCAAGTGAGAAGTGTAGTTGAGGTGAACACGGTTGACCCCTTTCCCAGTCTTACTGAAGTGTATGACACTTTCTTTTTTATTGTGACACTTTCCTTTTAAAGTTGTGATATTTTTTTTTAGATTTTGACGCTTTCCTTTCGTTACTTTTTTATTTATGACACTTTCCCCCTAGCTGTTGCACTTTCCTTGTGACAAATTTCCTTAGAATATAATACTTTCCTTAGAGGGGACACTTTTCCCTTTAAGAGTAACACTTTCCCCCTTTCAGTGTGACACTTTCCATAGGGGACAATTTCCCTTAAAAGTGACACTTTCCCTTTGAATGTGACACTTTCCTTAGAGTGTGACACTTTTCTCAGAGTGTAACACATTTTTTTAGATTGCAACACATTCTTTAGTTTCTGAATTTTTCTTTAGCTGAGAATTTTGTGGGCGAAACGTCACCCCTTTCTACACTTTCCTTTTCGCCTTGTGAGAAATGTGTCCCCAGATTGTGATACAAAAGGGTTAGAAACTTCGATAAAAAAAGAGTTTGGGGTTTTTCACCCAAAGACCTAAAATGAGTGTAGGTAGCTTTGTGTTTATTATAAGTTACCTAAGAGACCTGACATACGAGGGTTAACATCATGACCAGACAGTTTGACCAGGCAACATGAAACCCGAAACAGACCAGCCAACATGACCAGCCAAATGCCCAGTTAATATAACTACCCAAACAGACCAGTTAATAAAACCAAACATGACGAGCTAAAAAAACCGACTCTTCCCCAAGACCGTGGTTTTAAAAAACCATGAACCAAACCCGGGCCGGAAACGGGCGAGCAAAAATAACACGACTACTTGACCAGACCGATGGTTGATAAAGCACCACATGACCAGCCAACTGACCAGGCAACATGACGAAGAAACATAACAAAACATCATGATGGTGATCATATAAGAACATAAAAAAGAAAAAATAGCAGGCCTACTGGCCCTGCGGGGCATGCCCAATTCTCCTATCGGCTTAAGCATTTAAAGGAAGGGCCGGCATCTGACTTGCAACTAGTCAAATCCGACTCAACCCCCCCACATCCACTTTGTATTTATCTAACCTATTTTTAAAAATACACAAGTTTTAGCTTTTGCGTCTCGGGGTTTTTTCCTCATCCACCCTTTTTACCAAACCCGTGCTTTCCCCATACCCCCCGAATCTGAATTTTCCAACTTAAAGCCATTGCTGCTATTTACATCCCCTTTTTTTATTCCCGTTTTCCCTTTATCCCTAATTTCCCCCTTTTTAAAAGTGGATTCAAGGCCTCAGTCTATCTTCATAGGGAAGATTTCATACATGGAATCAACTTTGTCATCCCCCCTTCGTTTTCCGTGCATTTATATCCTTTTGTAATACGGTGAACAGAACTGTGGGGATAATCTAAATGAGGCCCAACCAAAGATATATAGAGTTGAAGAACAACCTGAGGACTTCCATTATTTATACTTTTTGATGTGGCAAGGTTCGTTAGCTTTATTGGAACACTTATGCACTGTTGTCTTGGGTTTTAGATTACTGCTAACCAGGACTCCTAAATCCTTTTTGCAATCAGTAAATTAAAATCTACATTATTTAGTTTATATGTGGGATTGTTTTTATCCCGTTCCAAAATTTTCAGCTTTCCATTTTTCTATATTCTGCATCTGCCACTTCTCCGACCACTGCATCAGTCTATTCAAATCATCCTGGGTGCTCTAATGTCCTCATTAGAATGTTGGACCCATTTGGTGTCATCAAAAAATTTCTTTTTCCTTTTATTCCCCATTTATGCCGTTTATGAAAATTTTGGAACAAAAAAGGGGGCCCAAAATGCCCCCTGGGGAAACCCTCTTGTGATTGCCCCATTATGATTTCTCCCCATTTATCCTCTGCGCCTATTTGTCAACCATGCCTCTCCCCAGGAAAAAAATTCTCCTTTTTCCCTGTGCCTTAAGTTTCCTCAATCCTCTGATGTTGAACTCTATCAAACCACAAGTCCATATACACAATATCACATTCAATACCATGATCACCTCCTCAAATGTTTGTGAAAAAAAATTAGTAAATTCGTAAGACAGGAACGCCCCTTTGTAAAACCGTGTTGGGTTCAATAATCAATTTATGCCTTTCAAGATGGTGCGAATTGCCTCGGCCCTTATTGATTCCATAAATTTTCCCCCTTTGGGGGTAAACATTGGTCATAGTTCAAGCTAAGGGCCTGTCACCTGCCATGTAAAAAAGGATTTCATTTGCCATTTTCCATTTGTCTAGCACTATGTCAGTTTGTAGTGATATATTGAAAAAAATTTCCAAAGGGAGGGAAGTTCCCCCTTTTTAATCCAAAACCCTCCAAACAGTTCATCGGGGCCTGGGGTTTGTTGGTTTTTAAATTTTTTTTGTCTGAGGACCTTACTGTTACCCCAATCTTTAGTTATTATCCCTGTTCTAATAATTTTTATTTGGGAAATTTTGCGCCCCGGTAAAAAAGAGAGGAAATAAGTGTTGAAAAATTCCCCATTTCCTTATCACTGTCAGTGATCTGACCTGAATTACCATAGGGGCTATCTTGACTCTAATCTTCCTTTTTATACCTTAAAAAACCCTTATGGGTTAGTCTTTTAATCCTTGCAACTTTAGCCTCATAACCCCTTTTTCTTTTTTTTCTTTTTTTTTTTTCTTTTAAGTAAATATATTAAACTCCTATCCCCTCTTTTTTATATGCCCTATGCCTCTTTTTGAACAAAATGTTTTTAAACTATTGTTTATCCATTTGGGGGCCCTTTTTTTTAGATCTAATTTCCCCACTCAGAACAAAAGTTGTCTGGGCAGCTACACTATGCTCTGAAAAACTCATATTTTCAACCAAATATCCACCCT
>WNWK01027727.1:0-26029 GCA_009830355.1 Cherax destructor | reverse complement strand
ATATAAATTTTCCTGTTTTTTTTATGTAGGCTAACCTTTCATCACTTTTATTTAGCAAATTTTTTGTCAACAATCTGTTGTCAAGATAAAAAAACAACTTTCTAACCAGCGCTTGTTTCCCCCAATTTCCCTCTTCACCCACCAGACAGCAAGAGCAAGCAGCAATCCTGAGTGGGATCCAAGAACTTGAAAAATGACCATCCGTTTTGTGCCCAGGACTCCGGCCCTTTTTATATTGAAATTTTCACCAGTGGCTCGGGGGTGAGCAGTCGATTTTTAAACCCGTCATATGCATGTTTCATCAAATTCAATTTTTTATTATTATTAATATTATCATTTTTTTTTAAAAAGGGTTTTTTTTTCGGCATTTTCCTTTAAGATTTCCTTGCAGGGTTTTAAATTACCCCCATTCTTCATTTATTCAGACTTTCATAATAAATTTTTCATTCATGTTAAGGACAAAAATTTTTTTAGAAAAGAAATGTTTTTATATCTTTTTTAGGCCAAAAAATGCATGTACAGTAACACATTATTTATTTTAAAAATATTTTGGCCCTTTAACTTAATAGTGAATATATTTTTAAAAGAAAGTTTTAAAAAAGAAAATTATAATTAAAAACCCTTTGAAAATTGCTCAAAAGCGAAGTGTTTTTAAAGTGAGGCCTGTTTTAAAAAAATAATAATAAAATGGCCCCTACGCCATAATTCATTACAGAATTTCAATCCCATTCCCGGAACAATTTGCCCCTTTTAAAGGGAAAAAATTTAAATAAGATTAGCCCTTTTCAGCCCCCCAAAAATACACATAAAAAGCATTTTACAATATTAAACTTACATAATTTTGTTTTCCCGAGGTGCCCGGGAAATTCGGGGGTCCACTGTATATGATAGTGTAAATACAGTGGCCCCTCATTTTTCGTTGATAATTTTTTCCCTAGAATGCTGTTCGAGTGTCATTAAAAAACGAATTTTTTTATAAGGACGAATGTAAATTAGATTAGTGTTTCAGACCCCAAAAAATACATTTAAAAAACCCCCCTTAAAAAAATACATTTTACATAATTGTTCTTTTTGGGGAGTGCAAAAAAGGGGGTCCACTGTATGTTATCAGGCTTTTAGGGGGCATCTGAAAGTAAAAAAGCTATGTTTCACTTTGCATTTTTTTTTTTCGTTTTCCATCAGTACCCCAAAATAACCTGTTGAAAAAGCGGGGCCTGACTTTGTATTCATGAGGCATTTTTAAAAACCCCTTAAAAGAGTCATGCAGTGGGGGGGGGAAATAGGAAAAGGGGGTTTTTAAATTAACGGTGCCCTGTGGCCTGATCGCTAAAGCTCCCCCCTTCCCCACAGGGGGGGGGTTGCGTTTTTTTCCCCCAAACTCGGGTAAAAATTTTTGGGGGGGGTGTTTCTTTACACCGGTTGTCTATGTTCACACATCAGTAAAATGGGTGGGGGGGGTTAGTCGACTGGTGGGGTCGATCCTGGGACAAGGATCTAATTTCCCCCGAAAATGCTCTGCAAAAAAAGGGACTTTCTATAATGTATGTCATTGATGTCAGCTAGGCCTGTATAACTGTACTTGTAGAAAAAAAAATTTTATTATTATTATTATTATAATATTTCAAAAAAAAAAATTTTTAAAAAAATAAAACCCCCCAAAATTTTTTGTTGGTCGTTTGGGTGGAATGCAGCAAGTGTCCTTGCAAAGTAGTGGTTCTTTACCACGGACTGTTACCCGGGGGGGTTTGATGCCCCCCGGTTTCTACCCGAGCACACTCGTATCCCCCGTGACTTTTCGTCTCTATCTTATAAAATGTCGAGCCTTGTAAGTATTTTACCTTTTGGGGATAACACTCTGTACATGAATATAAGTGAAATATTATATAGCCACAAAATTATAGGATCGCATTAAGATTGCCCCCCCCCCTAGGTAATACATTAACAAAAATAAATCTGTAAACATTTTTGGTCCCAGTTTGGAACGGACTTCGGGTCTCAGGAGGGGTTTTCCCCCCAAAGCTCATACAGTACACCCCAGAGAAAAAAATAACTTGGCACCCCAAAATTTACAAAAAATTTTTACTAATATTATACAAGACTAGCAAAAACTTACCTAAGCTATCTTAAAAATTTTGGGAAAAATCTATTTCCCCTTTTAAAAATTTTTTAAAAAAAAGGCTAATCTTCAGCTAGGGGAAAATTTTTAAATAAAAATTTCCCCCCCAATAAAATAGAAATAAAAAACCCGATGAAATACAGGGGGGCCCCCGGGGGTTAAAAAGGTCTCTTTTTTTGGGGTTCCATTTTCCTTTTTTCAACTAAGCCATTTTTTTTGTTTGGTGTTTTTTTTCCATTTTTTTGCCATTATCACTATTTTTGTACAACAGTTGTGTAAGGGAAGGACAACCAGCAATATTTTTTAAGTATTGTATGTACTGTGTATTTATTTTTTTTTTTTTCTTTTTTTTCCTAACTGTATTAGCACTTAACATATGTAGGGAAAAAAGGGTTTGGGGGTTTTAGATGCATTGATAATGAAAAAAAGGCTCTTTTCCCCCCGCTGGTATTTTCGCTTATCATTTGGGGTTGTGAACCTTAGAGCTGTTTGGGGTTTTTCCTTTTTTGTCTGGGATGGACTATTATCCAACAATGACAGTAAAAAGGGCAGTTCAAAAATCGTCCCCCTTTTATTTCCCCAAATTTTTTGGGTTTTGTTGTGAATTGTTCTGACCATGGTACTGTGATTTTTTTTTTTTCTGTATCGATGAATTAGGGGGTTTTTAAAACTTGGGTATCTTTATTTTGAAGATGTTTTGCCAACCAGTGGTTTTTTTTTTTCAACAGAGCTTATTTTAAAAAGGGCACAGTAGAAGAGGTAGGTAATCGTCCCCAGCCCCACTGGGTGAAAAAAGGGGGAAAAATCATCATAATAGATTTTAAAAGGGTTGCACAGGTATCTAATTCATCAATGTGTCAGTACTGTATACCATTAATTATCAATTTATTACCATTGTATTATCAGTTTATTACAAAATTTTTCTGGTGAATAACTATGCAGATCACGTCGCCTTGACATTGACACATACCCCGCTACGTTGGCAAATTTTTTAGTACTACAGCATTGCACTATGGCAAGTATTCCCCTTCCCCCCTACAGTGGGGGCTTGGAGACCATTGTGGCCCTGCAAGATGGCATTGATCTCACTTTTTTTCCCTTTTGATAAGGGACATGTCCAAACTGGGGGTTTAAACCCGATCAAAACCTTTATAAAATGAATGCAGCCTAAGGAAATGATCTTGTAACTGAGGTCTACATGCATACAACCCATCCCCCCTAAGCATTTTTTTTAAGAAATGAAAAAAGTATTATATCCACAGGGCCCCAATTGCAGGAAAAATTTGCTTATGTTACAGTGATTGAATTCATGTCTGTATAAACAACTCTTTAAAAAATGGTTCCAAAAGTCTTAATTTGTGAATGTTTTTTTATCACTGTAAATTACCTATTTTCAAAACTTTGATAAAGGTTAAAAATTCCCCCCCCATTCAAGGCTAGTTACCTTTAATCAAGGAAAATTACCTATCAATAAATTTTTTTTTTATTCCCATTCAAGGCAATTTACCTCTCAATGGGCTAGTTCCTTTGAGGCCTAGTCCCTGGACCCATTATGTGCCTCTACAATTTTCCCCCTTTTCTCATAGGATGAGCTTTGGATGCATTAATAAAGCTACTAAATAAACAACCTTTTTTTAATATGACCCCAGCTTAAACAGTGCAGTGAAGTCTGAATATTTTTTTTTGTGGGGCTTTTTTTTCAAAAATCTGTTTAAAGATAATATAATGCAATACTCAAAGTTACAAGTTAGTAGGACAGAGGGCACAATAAGTAGACAAATTCAACCCGGGTCAAGAATTCTTCACCAGCATCAAGGCATTTCCTTTAAAAAAGGCCACCCCATTATCTTTTCTTTTTCCCCCAAACCATACTTTCCCCTTTTATAGCTGACTGCTAAATTTAGATTATTATTAAAATTTCCCGAATTAAAGATTAGGTATTTTTAAAATTTCAAATTAAAGATTCAGGTATTACAGGGACCCCCCCCAGACCCCAAATCGAAAAATTAGAGTATAATATTGTAAGTGCTTGTGGAAGTTTTTTTTTGGGGTCGAAATAGAAAAAAGTGACATTTTTTTTAAGGCATAAATTGTTTTTAATGGCACTTGAGCAGGCTTCTGGAATGAATTTTGCTCGTTGGGGGGGGTCCACTGTTTATAAAATTTCCCCGGGTTAAAAGATTGGGAAAAACATTAAAATGTTTTTTTTCCCCCTGGTTAGGGGCCCCATGGGGGAAAATAATTAAAATCCCCAAAAACCCCCAACAAGTGGTGAGACTAAAAAAAAAGACTATTTTTTCCTTTAAATTTTTTTTAAAAAAAAATTACCTTAAAATACCACTATATAACAGAGTAAATTATTAAACCCCATACCTTAAAAAATTCCTTTCAAAAGTGAAACTTTATTTTTAAAAGGGGGGTGGAAATTTTATAATTGTTCATAAAACAAATACATTTACCCCGTTTTTGGCCACCCCCCAACTAAAACAATTATGTAAGTGTATTATTGTGAGTGCTTTTGTGGTATTTTGGGGGTCAAACGGACTAATCATTTACATTATTCCTTATGGGAAAAATTCTTCGGAGGGCACTTAAACCCCATGGATCAATTTATGGCTAAAACCCCGGGGACCACTTTTGGGTCCCTGATTTTTTTTCCCCCAAAACAAAAAATTTTTATGTTATGTAATTTATTTTGTAATTTATTATTGGGGGTCAAAAAGGGACAATATAATTTACATTATTCCTTATGGGAACAAATTTTTTGCGGCCTCAAACAGCCATCGGAAAAAATTATGGCCGAAACTCAGGGTACCCTTTTGGAAGAGTGAACATACAGTGATGTCAAAATTTACAAAAATTAATACCTTACTGTATTATATATTAAAAAAAATAAATGTCAAAATCGTCATAATTTTATACAGTAGCCCTCATTTCCCACGATTTATGTTGCGTTTTGGGTAAACGGTGAAAATTGGGTTTTTTTTTCTAACACGATGAAAAAACCTTATATTGCGATTCCTGGGGGGGAAAAATTTTGACCCCGGGTTCCCCCCCGGGGGGTTAAACCATTGAGTCGGGGGGCCCCCGGGTGGCTAAAGGGCCCCAACAAGTGTTTAATGCTGACGAGACAAGTTTTTTCTGGAAAAAATGCCAACATCTTATATCAGTCAGCAAAAAAAATTCACCAGGTTAAAAAAAGGGGAAGCTTTACCTTGCTCCTTTTTTGGGAATGCATCAGGTGATTTCAAATGTAAGCCCCCGGTTATTTTGGAAAAAAATTATGCTTTGAGGAAAAGGGGGAATTTTTTTCCTTTTTTTTTATTGGTATACAGAGAAAATATACATGGGGGCATATCAAGAACCCGGAATCCCCAAAAAGTTTCCCCCGGGGAACCCAAAAGTTTCCCGAGAACCCGGTAACCCCAAAATGTTATCAGAGCCGGTAAAAATTTCCTGGGGGAATAAAAATCCCAAAATTTTCCCCAAGAACCCAGGATAACCCAAAAAGTTATCCTGGGGAAAACCCGGATCCCAAATTTGGTTATCCCCGGTTCCCACAAACTGCTATGTTGATTCTTTTAATGTTCTGTGTATCCTTTTCTTATAGTTCCCCGGGAAAAAAACCCCTTCCCCAAACGGCCGGAATGTTGTGGAACAGCGGGGGCCACCCGCCCTTTCCCCTCTCCTTCCCCCAACACCCTACCATCCCAGCATTGCGATTTCCCCTTTTTCGTCGCCGCTGTGTTTGTCAAGAATAAGAGTGAATTGACTGACTTCTGAATGACTTGACTGACTGACCCCAATGGCTTGGGCTGACTTACTGGGCCTTGACTGACTGACTTCTGGGAAGGCCCCCCTGGCTTACTTCGCGGCTGACGATTATAATGACTTGACCGGCTTACTGGGAAACGGCGGCTGACTTACTGGGGGCGGCTGACGATTTAAGGGGGTAAACCCGGGAACCCGAATGACTTGCGGGGGACTTCCAAAAAAATGGCCGACACGAATGCTTGACTGCTTACTGAAGCCGGCGACTTACTTTAGAAGGCTGGGTTTTCTTACTGAATGTCTTGACTGACTTCAATGTCTTGACTGCTTACTGAATGTCTTGACTGACTTACGAAAATTTTGACTGACTTACTGAATCTTGACTGACTTACTGAAGTCTTGACTGACTTACTGAATGTCTTACTGACTTACCCAAACACTGAAGTTATGACTTACTGAATGTCTTGACGCTTCTAAATTTTTGCATTTTTTGAATGTCTTGACTGATTCTGAATGTCTTGACTGCTTATAATGTCTTCTGACTTACTAATGTCTTGACTGACTTACTGAATGTCTTGACTGACTGACTTACTAAAAGACTTGACTGACTGACTTACAAAATTTTTTAACTGACTTACTGAATGGGTTGCACTGAAGGGGGTTACTTACTGAATGACTTGAGGGTTTACTGAATGACTTGACTTACTGAATGACTTTTATTAAACCCCTAGTAAAACCCTGACTTATTTCCCAGAATCTCTACTATCCACCTCAGCCCAGTAGGGCCACAGCATAACTTCCACTCTTTCACAATCATCCACAAACATTGCCCCCCAAATTTAAGGAAAACTATTATTTCTTTTCATTTGTAGTTTTAAAGCGTAAAAAAACATAATACATCCCTTGAACTACAATTACATATTCTCTTATTTTTTTAAAATCTGTTGGCCCAAAAAAATTTTTTGGGTTTTGGGGGGCTCTCAGGAGTAACCTTTTTTCCCCCTAAATTCAATTATCTAAACATTTTGCTAACACCTTTTGGGAAAAGAATCCTTAAAGAGGGCCACTGTACAAAAATATATTTCATTATTGTTATTATTTTTTTTATTATTGTTACTATTATATTCACTGGAAAGTGCAAAACCAAAGGGGTCACAAATACCTGGAGAATGGAAAACAATATTCAATGAAAAGCACTAAAACCATTGGGGTCACCCGGGGAATGGAAAACAATCAGGTTTTTCCCCGAGGAAGGTGGTTACCTCCACTTTCTCAGATGCCCTTATGGGTTTACCCCAAAATTAAAATATTAACAGAAAAAAATTAAAAATTTTTTTATCGACAAGCCCAGTGTAAGGTTTGGTAAAAATATAAATGTACTTAGTTTAATTATACTTTAAAACTATAAAACACAACCATAAGCATGTATCCTATTGATTTTTTTTTTAAGTACATTTGAAATCCCCAAAAAATCCCCATGGAATTTTTTTTCTCACATTCAGAAAAAAAAGTGTCCATATTTGGAATTTTCCCCAAAGGGAAAAAAATTTTTTTTATTTATGAATGACCCCCAAAATTGTGAAACATACATCTAATTTCTAAAAAAACTCTTAATTTTAATTGCAAAAATCTCTTTTTAGAGTTTTTAAAATTTTTCCATAAAAATATGGAGAAATGTTGTATGAAAATATGATTTTTTTTTGGGAAATAACCAAAATTCCAAAATTAAAAAGTCTTTTAATTCTATTTTTTTTAAGAATATTTTTTAAAAAAAAAAAAATTTTTTTTTAAAAAAGAAAAAAAAAAAAGACTTGAGTTTTATAAAGAATTTAAATTTTCTTTTGTACTGAGAAAATTGTTATGAAAAAAGAAATTTCTCACCATATCACAGTATATAAAATACGAAACTTAATATAAATCCCTGACTACTCAAAAAAAAAAAAAAAAATTTAAAAAAATTTTATCTTATTTTCCCCCTGTTTAACTATTTGTTGGTAAAAAAAAGAAACTATAAAAAACAGTGCATTAAAACAGACATTAAAAAAAAAAAAAAAAGAACCAACTGTAAATAGCCATTATGCGGAACTTTTACAGTCATTACATTGTTTGATCTATAATAAAAGGGGATTAAGTGTCAAATCTAGTTCGCAAATAAATGTTTGTCTCACAACACCTCACACAATTTTTTCGGTATCAAAAAAAACCCCAAACTAAAATTAAGCATATCTAATTTTCATGTCTAAAAATCGAAAGGTGCAAATCTGTGCTTTGCAGTGTTGTTAGTAAATTCATTCAGTAACACAAAAAAAGCTGTTTCAACATACTCTCAGTCATCACTATCTCACAATATTATGAAAAACACTGTTAAATTACATAGTGTCATTATTAAAATGTTAGAACCATGAAAATACAGTACCATCTTAGGACCCAACCCCACTTCGGGGGCTTCTTCCTGGTGTACCGGTCGACCCTGAAAAACCCGGGCCATGACCAGCCCTTTCAGTGAATCGGGGGGGACAACCAGGCTGTTTTGCCGGCGCACACAACCAAAAATAGAGCCACACCCCCGGGTGGTCAGGTACTGACTTTAGGTGCCTGTCCAGCCCCTTTGAAGACAGCCGGGGGTCTATTGGTACTCCCCCCTTATGTAGTTATGCTGAGTTAAATAATATAAATATTGATTGAACTTTGTGTTCAAGAACTGAAAACAGTAGTGGCAGGGGTTTTAATTGAAAAAAAGGGGACCTTTTTTCCCCAAAAGCTTTGATATATAAATTTTTTTTTGCAATTATGCTTGGAATAAATATTTGATGACATAAATACTTTAATAAACTGTATCATTTCTATGTAATATCAAAGATAAGGTACAAAAAAAAGGGCCCCCCTTTGTAAATCTGCCACCATCAAAGGATATGATTTACTGAAAACCCCCTCCAACTTTTAAAAAATTTTTGACAGGTGATCAACATAATTTTTGTAAAGCTTAAAAAACACAAAGTTCCTCCAAAAACTTAATGAACAAATGTAAAAATTTTTTACAGTGATCAGCATTAAAACCCATGGTCTGGAATCAATATTTCACCATAATGTTGATGAAACATTATTACCCCTCTGTGGTGCAGGGGAAAAAAAGAAAAAAAGCTGGTAATTCCAGACCACTGATTTGAATCCCAATAAAAAAACCCAAACACAAATGGTTAAACACACCATATGATTTGGGGGATTCTTTCTTTCTTTCAACACGTCGGCCGCCCCCCCCCCGAAGCAGGGTGGCCCAAAAAAAAAAAGAAATTTTTTAAAATTTGAAATATATCGGGAAAAAGGGTTTTTTGGGGCCCCCCGACTTTTTTGGTCCCCTTTTACGACACGGGGGGTTTACGGAGGAAGAATTCTTTTCCCTTTTTCCCCCCATGGAGAAAAGGGGAAATAAGAACAAGAACAAAAAAAGAAAATAGAAAAAAAACCCAGGGGGTGTGTATATACATATTTTAAAAATTTTAAATGTGAATTTGACCTAAGTGTGGTAGAAGAAAAAAAAACATACCTGAAATCTTGCATGTTTATGAGACAAAAAAAAAAACCCCCAAAACAATCCTACCATCATGAAAAACAAAACAGGTTTTTTTTTTAAACTCACTTGGCACTTTACCCCCTTTCCCTGGGCGGTTGCTGTCTACCAACCTACTACCGGGTATGACTTCTGATTACTTACATAAATTAAAAAGAAAATTCTCATGATTAAGCCATTTAAACACTTACTTCCTGTGGATTTTTAAAAAGGGGGCCAGCATATCCTATCTTTCTGGAAAAAAAAATTCCCCAAAAAAAAGGGAATGACTGGGGCCCTTAATCTTTTGCCTTGGAAATATGCAACAAAAAAACAACATCGATGATGTGAATATTAACATAAACCCCTGCACCAAAAGTAGCTGATGAATAAAATGATGATGATGACCATCATTTTGAAAGTGATCATCATGGAATTTTTTTGCTGCCGCTTTTTTCTCTACTGCTGCTTTCGGAAAAACCCAGCTCATGTACCTGTGAAAAAAATTTCACATAAATACACTACAACATGCTATTTATCCTCATCAATTTTTTTTCAAGTCAAAATTTCATTCATGAACTAAATATTGTACAGTGCTAGACTCAAAAAAAGAATAAAAGTCACAATATTGGTTGAAACATTCACAGCTAACCCAGTTTGTGGTTGAAAAAGGGGGTTTCATTACAATGGTTACCCACTGAAAAAAAACCCTAGTGTTCTATCACAATACAGTTATAAAAATTCCCCCAAAAAAATACATTTTTTTTATTGGTTTTTTTTTTAGCCCCTAACAATGTTTTATTACATTAAAACTACATCATCCTTGTACAGCAAAAAAAAAAAAAAAAATCTGAATTTGAATTTGAGTCTTAAAATATAAATTTTGGATAATCACCATCCCCCTTCCCTTTCCCCCCTGGTTTTTTTATTGTTTTCCCCTTCCACTCACACAAAAATTTTCCCCTCCCCCCTTAAAATAATTAGATAAAATTACCATGTATCCGGCCTAAAAACAACTAGAGTTCTATGACAGGGTAAAAAAGTGGACTGTATTTTTTTTTTTTATAAAAAACATTTGATACAGAAAAAAAAAAAAAGACTAGGATCAGATCTGGGGGGGGTTTTGGGGGAAAAAGGGGGACAAGGGGTTTCCCCCCAAAAAATTTTGGGCCCCCCCACTGTTTTTGAAGTGACAAATAGCAGAAGAGGTATCTTTACACAAATAACCCACACATGGGGGAAAAAAACAAACTTTTTTAGTCCACTTGGACCATTTAAAAAATACACTAATGGTCCAAGTCG
This sequence comes from Cherax destructor, assembly GCA_009830355.1. Taxonomy (NCBI): domain Eukaryota; kingdom Metazoa; phylum Arthropoda; class Malacostraca; order Decapoda; family Parastacidae; genus Cherax; species Cherax destructor. The sequence goes on along the minus strand of WNWK01027727.1, from coordinate 15,293 downwards.
GACCAAAACATCATGGAAGCTTCTCCCCCTTAAACCCGGGGGCCCTTTCCCCCAAAATGTAATGATGTATTTGGAAAGGGTTTGGAATACCTAATTATAATTAGGATGGGCCAAAAATTTTTATAATGTTTCACATTTTATTACAAAATTCCAATTTTAGAAATGAATAACAAAGCAAACTTAAAAATAAGTGAACACAAATAAAAATTTTTTTTAAGTGTGGGGAGGGCAGGCCACTTTGACAGGTTGTAGGAATAAAGTTCCCCAGCAAAAACATATTTGTCCCCCTGGTGCACTGGTGCCCCTAAGGGGGAAAGCCCTTTGAAGAACTTAGATACAGTAGAAATTCAATTACACAATACTTTAGAGATAACAGAATAATATATAGTAGTTTGAGTGTGAGAGAGCATATACAGTTGTGATTGCCCTTTTCCCCAACCCCCTTCTCAAAAAAACCCCTTGTTTGTTTTTAAATATCAGTTTGACTTTTTTTAAATAATCTAGGGGAAATGTTTTCTAAATACTGTAGTACAAAAATCAAATATCATAAAAAACTCTTTTTTTTTAAATTTTTTTTCCCAATCAACCTTTTCCAATGTTAGACTTAGGATATCCATCAACACATTTGTATTTCCCCCCAAAATTTTTTTATTTTGACAGAGGTAGTTTTTAAACCCCAAATTGAGGAAGTTTTTAAAAACGGCAGTAAAAAACAAAAGGATTCCCCCCCCAATTTGATTTCAAGCCTGGTCTTCCCCTTCCAAAGCCCCAGATCAGCCAGGGCCTGGTCAGGGGCCAAAAAAGAGAAACGTAAAAAAAAGGGGAAAACCCTCGGTTTTCATATCCCCTTTTTGTAAAAAAAACTATAGTTATTCTCATAAAATGTATTTTTTGTTAATATTTTTGGGTGTGGGGAATGGATTAATTGGATTTACATTTTTCTTATGGGAAATTTTAAAAAAAAAATACATTTTATAGAGAATAACTATTTGAACATATTTAGATAAGGGTAAAGAGGGTTTTGTGGCATTTATTTTTTTGGAAAAAATTTTTGACTGGGTGGATGGGGGGTAATGTAGATGTTACAGGTGTATGTAATAGGAGGTAGGTTGGGGGCAGTGAAGAGTTTATACAAGGATAGTGGGGCCCCCAGGTTAGAGTATGTACGAAAAAGGGGGTTAAAAAAAATAGGCCTTAGACAAGGATGTGTGTTCACCATGGTTGTTCAATATTTTTTAGAGGGGGTTTTAAAAAAAGTGAATGTGCAGGTCTTGGCAAGAGGTGGGGGGGTTTAAAAAAAAAAGGAAAAACTAACACAAAGTGGGAGTTGTAAAACTGCATTTGCTGAAAAATGTGCTTTTAGGAGATTCTGAAAAAAAATTTTAAAGGGGGTTTGGGGGATGATTTTGGGGAGGGTTTTAAAAGAAAAAAAATTAAAAGTGAAAAAAGGGAAAAAAGTAAGGTGATGAGAAAAAAAAAAGATTAGTTGATAAAAAATTGAATATCGGGGTTGGGGGGGGAGATTTTGGGGGGGTGAATGTATTCAGATAAGGAGTGGACGGCCCCGCAGATGGGTCTATGAAGGATGGGGTGAATAAAAGGGAAATTTATGAGGGAAAAAGGGGAAGTGGTGCTTTTTGGGGTCTGTGGAGAAAAAAAACTTTGTCCGGGAAGCAAAGAGGGGAATTTTTTGGGGATGTTATACTAACACTCTTATATGAGTGTGAAGCATGGGGGGTGAATGTTGCAACAAGGAGAAGGCGGGGGCAAGGGGGATGTCATGTCTGAGATCAATGTGTGGTGTGAATATAATGCAGAAAATTTTTTTTTGTGGAAATTAGGAGGAGGTGGGATTACCAAGACTACTATCCAGGGGGCTTAGGGGGGGTTGTTGAGGTGGTTTGGACATGTAGAGGGGGGGGGAACAAAGTAGAATGACTTCGGAGGTATAAATCTGTAGTGGAGGGGGGGTGGGGTCACCGGGGGGAAAGGGTTTGGGGGGGAGGGGTAAAGAAAGTTTTGTTTGCAAGGGGTTTGGGTTTTTCCCCAGCAAGATGTGGAATTTGGGGGGGAGGAATGGAGACAAATGGTTTTTACTTGACGTGTTGTTGGAGTTGAAGCAAAAAAATTTTTTAAAGGGGGTTCGGGGAAACCCCGGGGGGCCCCGGGCTTGAGCCCCGGGGATGGGAAGTACAGTGCCTGCACTCTGAAGGAGGAATGTTAAATGTTTTTTTTTTTAACTGTAGTGTAAGCATGCCTCTGGGGCAGTGATGGGTGAATGATGATGAAAGTTTTTTTTTTTCCCCCCCTGCCTTGGTGGGAAACAGCCGATGTATTAATAAAAAAAAAAAATATGGTTTTTTTTTTAAAAATAGGGGATACAAAACCAGGTTTCACTGTATATATATTTTTTTTTTCAAACCAAAAAAATTATTCAAATTAAATTTTTGAATCCACAAGACCAAAAGGGGGGGTGCCAGCATTGAAAGCCAGTCAAGCAACCTTTTTTTCAGCTAGTGTAAAAAATTTTAAAAAAAAAAATATAAAAACACTCTTTAATAGTTAAAAGAAAGAACCAGGAAAGTGGAACTCAATTTAAGAACATATTATTATTATTATCACAATATCCACGGGGAAGCATTAAAAACATAGGGGGAGTCATGGCCCCGGGGGGAAAGGGGGGATAATCAGGGGGGGACCCTAGGAATGGGAGGGTTACTTCCAATTCCTTTTTAAAAAAAACCCTTTTACCAGCATCAAGACAACCCCCATCCCCTTTAAGGGTGAACAAAGTAAAAAAAAAAGGTAAAACCTTTTTTTTTTACCTGGAGGGTGTTTCCCCGGGGGCAATGCCCCCGCAGGATGGGGGATAACAAGGCCCCCCCAGTGGATGAGGGCCCCCTCAACCAGACTGCTGGCCGCCCACACAATCCAACATACGAACTAACCCGGCTGGTCGGGTGTCCCTCCAGCTCCCTTTCAACACAGCTAGAGATCTATTGGTAATCCTCTTTATGTATACTGGTAGGTAGCTGAACAGTCTTGGCCCCCCGCCCCGGGGCCCCATCTGTGACCAGGCCTCATGGTGGATCGGGGGGCCCGATCAACCAGGCTGTTACGCCCCCACACAGTCCAACGTAAGAAAACCCCCGCCTGGCTGGTCAGGTAAAGACTTTAGATGCCTGTCCAGTGCCTGCTTGAAGACAGCCAGGGGGGGGATTGGTAATCCCCCCCTTTTTAAACTGGGGGGGTTTAAAAATTTTTGGGGCCCCCCCCCTTTTTTTTGTCTCCCCAAATGCTAATTGGGGGCCCCCTTTTCATTGGGGGATGTTGCATCATCTGCTGAGTCTTTTTTTTTTTTATAGGGGGGATTTTTTGTGCAAGTTTGGAATTTTAAAAACCCCCAGGATTTTCCAAGTGTATATAATAAGGATCTCTCCCGCCTGGGGGGGTTTTGGAGTACAGGTTTAGGGGAATTTTGCGTTCCCAGAAAAGAGGTGGTTTATCGCAGTTATGCATGCCGTGAAGGTTCTCTGCACATTTTCTAGGTCAGCAATTTCACCTGTTTTAAAGGTGTAGTTAGTGTGCAGTCAGGTGCAGACAAGATTTTATTGTAAAAAAAAAGTTTAAAAATTTTACCTTTATATTAAAAAAATTCAAACCCAAATTTGGGAAGTTAAAATTTTTCCAGTTCATATTCCTAAACTTTCTTACCTAAATCTTTTAAACCCCCAAGTCAATATATATTAAAGACTGAAGACAATCCCCCCCCAAAAAGTAAAAATCAAAAAACCTGTTGCCCCAAACAGCCCCTTTTTCCCCAAGTCCTGCAGTTGAAAAAAACCCCCTTTTTGAATTGTCCCCCTATGCTCCAGATCTCTTTTTGCTCAAGATGAAAATTTTTTCCCCAAGGTAACTGTGGAAAAAAAGAGATATAATATACAGTACTGTATATATTGTACTGTAAAATGCATAAAAAAAAAAAGGGGAAATTTTTTTCCCCAAAAGGGGTAGGACTTAAAAAAAAATGATGTCACTATGGTTGTCTAATGCATTTAGATGTAGTTACAAAAGAAGTGAATACTAGTGTTGGGGATAGGGGTATTTTTTAGATTATTATTATTATTAAAAAAAATTTTTCCAAAAAAACCCAGGGGGGTTATACAGAATAATAGATAATTATTCTCATATGAAGTGTGAGGTCACAGTTGCTATTTACTGCTGAAAGTGCTTCGGGAATTTTGAAGAGAAGCTGCAGAGACTAATAGAGGAGTTTGGGGGTGTGAAAAAAAGAGGGAAAAAAAGGGAGTGGAATGGGGGGGTGAATTTTTTTTAAGAGAAAAAAGCGTGGGGGAAATTTCAAGATGGTGTGGAGGGGGGGAAAAGGGATAATTCAGAGAGCAGAAGGGGGGGTTTTTGAGATGGTTTATTCATTTAGAAAGAATGGGGGGAAAAAAGGTTTTACCAATTTTTGTACTGTATATGAATATCAGAGCTAAACCCAAATGGGTTAACTTTTTTGGAAGACCAAGATGTAAAAAAAAAAAAGGGGGGTTGAGAATGTCTAAAAAAAAAAATTTGGGAAAAAAAAATCTGAAAGAGGTTTTGTGTAGTAGGTGCTTGAGAAAAAGCACACATGTATAAAAATGTTAAGAGGATTGGGGGAAAAAATTTTTTTTTGGTATTTGAAGTGCTGTTGAGAATAAGCACAGTAACCCCTAAAAAAGTAATTCAAAAAAACTAGTTGAAACGTTTCGGGAAAAAAAAGAAACCTTTTTTGCCTTGAAGGAGGGGGGGGAAAAATGTTGCAGCTGAGTACATGGGTTTTTTTAAACTGTTTGTCAGGGCAGGGGGAAAAAAACCCACTGAGAATAAATAAAGTTAAGTTTTCCCCCTGTTTGGGGGGGGGAAAAAAAATCTGCATTATAAAAAATCCGGGGGTGGCCCTTTTTCGGTGGAAAGCGTTTCACATGGTGAGGACCCCGGGTTTCCCCCGGGAGGTTAAAACTTTGGGGGGCATATTTTCCCTTCCGGTTTCATTTTTCACCCATCAGAAAAGGGGTACCTGGGTGAGTCACCGGGTTAAAGTACCCCAGAAAAAAAATGACTTAATTTGCCTGAAATGCTCTGTAAAAAAAGGCTTCATTTTTTCACTGATGTCAGCTATGATCTGTATAAGTTGTGTCATGTACTTGTACAAAAAAAGATTTTTTAAAAATTTTTTATTATTATTATTATTAATTTGAGGTGGAAAAAACAATGCTTGCCTATTTGGGGGGGTAATGTTTCAGTTTGGGGGGGATTGGAAAATTTTTTTTCCCCCCAAAAAATTTTTGAAAAAAATTTTTTTAAGGGGAAAAAAGATGAAACTTCCCCCTTTTTTTTGGGGGGGGCTCCCCCCTTTTTTGGGGGGGAAAAAAAGTTAAAGACAAAAAAATTTTCAAAATTTTAAAAAAGAACACCACAATATTGCTTACATTAGATCACCTAGAAGATGTCTTCCAGACTCAGCAGATACCGGGTGCATTGATCTTTTCCGAAAAAGCATTTGTCAAGTGAAGACGCCCAAGTTTAAAATTACCGAAGATTCCCGGGCCCCTTTTTTGTTTTTTTTTATCTCCCCCCCTTGTGGTCCAAAAAAAAAAATTTTTTCCCCCGTATACCTGGGGAAAAAAAAAAAAACCACACCTCAACATAAGGAAAAAAAACCAATTATTTTTTTTTTTAATCGGATATAGTATCATGAATGTTCCCCTTTTTATTTTTTAAAATCCTTTTTTACTGTATTAAATTACCCAATAACTTCCTATTGGTTAAAGAAAAAAAACAGTGGTACCTCGGTTTACGATGGTCCCCAGGTGGGGGAATGTCACATGGTTTCAAGGTAAGTACATCTGTCCAATTTCTGTACACCTCTATTCCCCAAAACCCCAGCCCTATTAGAAAAGACATGTGCTAGATGTTCCTTATCCCCCCCCCTTACACTTTTATTATATATTTTGAAAAAAATTTCAAAAACTCTACTTAGGTTAAATGATGCTTTTTTTTTTCAGCTGATTTCATTAAGAAAATTTAAAATAAAGTACAAACATATTTAAAAAAAATTTTCATTATTTTAAATTTAATACAGTAAGGGGGAAGTAAACATAATATTAAGTAAAAAAGGGTTCAAACCATACAAAAACCCAAAACCTTTAGTAAAAAAAATAAAAAAAATGAACATTTAAATTGAAAACTGCATCCCTTCTGTATAAAAAAAAACTGTCTTAAGGTACAACAACTGTCCAAAATTTAAAGGGAAAATTTTTAAAACCCCTGGGGGGAAGGGGGCCACTGGGTTTACCTGGAGTTTACCTGGGGGGAAATTCTGAGGGTCAACGCCCCCGGGGCCCCGGGGGGTGACCAGGCCTCATGGTGGGTCAAGGGGGCCCCCTCCCCCCAGGGGGGGGTTTCTGCTGGGGCCCCCCAAGATCTTAGGGAAAAAGTTTATTTTTATCCTTGATATAATATGCCCCCAAAAAATAGTACAGGACTGTACCCTATATTTAAAAAAAATTTTACAGTAGCCTTAAATTCCAAAACACACATACAACAAATTTCCCCAAAAAAAACTCAAAAAAAGTAGGCATACTATCAAAGATACGCTACTATGTGCCTCAATCAGCTCTCCTTGTACTGTATCATTCACTCATCTACCCTTATCTCACCTAAGGAATTTTTGCATGGGGATCAACAACATTAAATCACCTTAGACCGCTCATAACCCAGCAAAAGGCCCCCAGGCAGAATGATTACAAATTCCCACTCTAGACAGCATACTCCACCAATATTCAAAAGTCTAAAACTACTCCCCCAAAAACATTCCCCTTAAACTTGTGCCTAAAATACATAGAATTTTTACACTTAATATAAACCCTCTGCTCAAAATTCTCCTCCCAACTTTAACAGGACCCATGACCATAACACAAGACACAGTTTTTTTTTTGATCCCCCCTGTGTCCATATCACCCTGAAAAAAAATTCTATGCAAAAAAAGGGGCCCCCAAAAACCAGTAAATACAAAAAAATAAGGGGGTTTTGAACATTAATTTAAGACTCTTCTAAAAACCACCTACTCACCCTAAACTAAATACAGTGGTACCCATTACGATGGCCCCCAAACACACCCTTTTATGTAATTTTTTTTTTTAAATGCTTTTGTAAGAAAAATTTTGGGGGTCTAAACAGACTAGTCTATTTTACATTATTTCTTAAGGAGATAAATTTTTTTGGTAATGGCACTTGAACAGCATTTAATAAAAAATATTAAGTCGGGTACCACTGTACTCATACTGTAAACTATTTTCCCCAAAAATGCTCAGTGTTATTTTCCTATAATATAATTTAAAATTTTTCTATTGATGTAACCCTCCTACAAAACACTTGCCCCAAAAAGAAAATTTCCCCAGATTGTAATTTGAGTAAATTTATTAACTGTTATAATAATTTTTAAACCCAAAAAAAACTCAATCAATTTCTCTAGTATATTAAGTAGTCTATAAGCCTTTGGGAAAATTTTGTCTCCCCTTTTTAAAAGCCATGGCATGATATTTCCCCTTTTTTCACTTCAGTTCATGACTGTAATTAAAAAAAACTCGATGTAAACTTACAATGAAAAAAAAAATTTTTTATTAGTACAGTGGTACCCAGTTAACATATTTTTGGGGTTTCCCGAATGCTTTTTTAAGTGCCATTCCCAAAAAAAAATTTATCCCCATGGGGAAAAATGTAAAATAGACTGGGCCCCTTTTTGCCCCCCCAAAAAAACTTACAAAAGCATTTAAAAATAAACTTAACATAAAAGGGCGGGGGTTGGGGGGAAAAATTTTAAAAAAGAGGTACCACTGTATTATTATTATTATTATTAAAAATAAATCTGGTACAGTACACTATCACAAACTACTTAAAAAAGTAAATATGCAGATTTTTAATTATTGAATGCTAAATACAGTACAGAGGATCAGCATTATCTCAACAAATACAAGTTGGAGATATTAAGGGGTTTTTTTTCCTTGTGAAAAATTTTTTCCCTGGGTAAAACGTATGTGATTTTGGACATGTCTATGGTTTCCAGATAATCAAATTGGGGGGGTGTTGTTCAGTACATTAAATGGAAGTACTGGAACAGAATTGCCAGTGAAGATGAGAACTTCAAATTCTGCAAATTAAGAATAAATTGTAACGGGACCCATACATCTAATGTACAAAAATCAAGTATAGTAAAAATGGTACCCAGAGTTTTTTTCTTTATTCCTTTTTGAAGGCTGTTCGGGGGGCCGTTCCCCCCGAATTTGTTCCCCCCCAAAGGGAAAAATGGAAATTTGATTAGTCCGTTTCAGACCCCCCAAAAAACTTACAAAAGCACTTTAAAAAAATAATTACATAATTGTTCGAAAAAAGGGGCAGTACAAACCGGGGGGCCCCTTACATATAAATATTGTTTTTTTTTTGAAATAAGGGGGTTTTTAAGACAAAAATTTTTTTTTCCCCGTGACTTCCCCCGACACCTGGAGAAGGTTTCGGGGAAAATTTTCCCACGGCTCGGCCCCCGACCAGGACTTGTGGTGGGTCACCGGGGCTAATTTTTTTTTGCCCCCGAGTATGGGACAAATTTCACCTTTTTTTTTTCCCTGGGATGGGGTCATTATTCTTTGCTTGGTGGGTACATGTCTGGATGATAAACATCAGTGTTATGATTTTAACAAATGTAAGAATTCTTTCTTTGTTATTAACCTGGATGGTTAGTAACTCGGAAGCAAAAAACTAGAACGTGGCTTATTTCCATTGGGGTCCTTTGTCCTCTTGAGGATTAAACCCCCCAACATTTGGGGTTTAAAACCTGGGAACTTATTTATTGTTAAATGAACAAAGACAGCAGGTATAAGAAAATACAGTTTGCCAAACATCCACCTCCCCAAAAAAATTGAACCTGGGCCCCCTTCCCCGTTGTGAATGGCCTCCCCCTGAACTATGACCCCCCTATATAGGTAGAAGCCCCAAACATTGACCTAGGTATGTGTGGGGCTTTTGGGCCCCTTTTTGGGTTTTAAACAGGAGGTTCTTTTCATCTCTGGGAATACTTGTTTCCCTTTTCCATGGGGGAAATTTTTTTTCCCCCCTTCATTACCATTCAGATTTGGGCAAACTTTTTTTGCTGGGCACAGGGAAGGAATGAAAAACAAAAAATAAGTATACAGATCTTGGGAAGGGGGGCTAGAGAGAAAATCACGTTTGATTTGAGAAAGGGGGGGTTTGCTCTAATTCCATGGATTAAGAGCTCACCCCCAAGAATCAAAGCACCATTCTTAGAAAAAAACTGCAATGTATGGAATTAAAAAATATACAGTAAAAAGTAGGAAACTATATGGGACATAGAAAAAAGTAAAAAAGGGATAGTGAGGCTAAGGTTAAAAGTATGCAGGAGAGAGGGAAAAAATTTTTTTTCCAGTTAAAGCAGGCCTTAGATAGGGATGTATGATGTCACCATAGTTAACATATTTAATGATGGGGTTGTAAAAGAAGTGGATGCTAGTGTTGGGAATTAAAAATAAAAATCTGATACAAAATGGGAGTTGTCACAGATGCTCTTTGCTGATGAAAAAGGTTTTTTTGGGAGATTCTAAAGAAGAGTTGTGAAAGTTGGTAAAGGGAAATTTTGGGGGGGGTATGTAAAAAAAAAAAAAAAAAGTGAAAAAAAACAAGGTGATAAGAATAACAAAAAATGTAAAAAAAAAAAAGGGGTGAATATCAGATTAGGGGGAGTATGAAGAAAATTTGTTCAGACAGTTGTGATTTTGTTGGCAGACAGGTCAAAAAAAAGAGGGGGGAAACCCAAAAAACGGGGGACGGGGGGGGTGGTACACTATTTCAACTGTGGATACAAAGAATTTCATCCAGGGGGGAAAAAAAAGGGTAAAGAATTTTTGGGGCCCAACACTGTTATAAGAAGCACTGCACAGCAGAACAGAATTAATACCAAATTCACACAATAAAAAAAAGATGCATGCATGGAGGAGACGGGGTTTAAAAAAACCTTTTTGGGGGGGGTGCCGTACTAGTATGTTTCGTCCAGGGCCGGTGCCTTATATTTCCCCCTTTTAAAAGGGGCCTCAAATTAAGGGGAAACCCTGGTAGGCTTACATATAAAAAGAATGGGTCTGGGGGGAAGTACGCAGAAAAAAAAACCCAGCACACACTGCATAAAAAAAAAAAAAAACCTCCTTTATTTTTTTTTAAAACAGCGACTTTGCCCCCCTTTTTTCGTTTTGGTTTTTTTTGGGGACGTATTCTCGTTTTCTTGGCCCTTATTTGATAGAAGAAAGATATCCCCGAAATAGAGAGGATTTTGTTTGGGTTTTTTAAAAAAGAAAACCCCCCCTTTTAAATTGAGCCCCCAAAATAGTGAAAATGTTGGGGTTTTTTCCGATGTTCAAAAGTAAACAAATCACACCAAGCGTCCAAAAAAGTCTTTTTGGGGAGTCTAATTTTTTAAAATGCTCTGATTTTTTTTGGGGGGTTTTAAAAAGATGCAGTTGTATCCCTTTAAAAATAAATTTTAAATTTTTTTTGAGAAAAAAAAATTTAAAATGGAAAGCAAACGTAATGTGAGAGGGGGGCCCGGAGATGTGACTAATGAAAGAGATGTTATTTTAGTGCCAGGAATGTCTGCCTTGTTTATTCTAGCCCCCTTTTTTAAATTATCATCTTTTTAAATTTGTGTGAAATTGGCCAAATTCCAAAAACCCCTTTTTGGGGTTTTTGGGGGAAAGGGGGGTTTCTTGTACTCAATCTAGAAGAAATGGATTTCCCCGGCAAATAGCTATGATTTTAGTAGACTGGTTTTTAATTTCCAAAAAGGGCCCCAAAAAACGCCGATGGAAAACCCCAGACCGTTTTGCAAAGTAATTTCGTAAGTTTTCAATCTTTTTTTTGTTATGATGGGAAAAAAATTCTCTACCCCTAAGAAAAAAATTTTTTTTTCCAAAACTTTTTTGACCCTGAGAACGGTTTGGGAGGGGGCCTGTCGCCCCCCAAAAGGGGGTTGGGGTTTCCCCTTTTGTTATGGGGCTCGAGCCTAACTTACAGATGTAAAAAATAATATCTACACATTACCACCAGAAAAACAAAAAGGGTTCAATTCTTTTAATCCAAAATTTTTTGGGAAATTTTTCGTTTTATTTTTTAAAGCCTTATATGGATGTGAAGCATGGGTTTTAAATGCTGCAGCAAGAAGGAGGGAAAGGGACTGAAGATTTTGGGGGGACAATAGGGGGGAAATAACAGGAAAAATTTTGGGGGATTTAAAAAAGGTTGGGAAAAAGGGGAAATTTTTTGTGTTGAGATGTTGTTGAAGGGGTTTTGGGGCCGGGGGATGGAGCAAAATAGGAGATTAGGGACAAAAAACTGGGGGGGGGGAAAGGGAAGGGGGGGGGGGGGCATTTCAGGGGAAATTTGGGGGAAAAAAAAATTTTCAGTGTTAAAGACTTAAACACCTAACAGGCTTGTATGAACACGTTAGAGCAGGGGGGGGTGGACGCAAGTGGTTTTCATGATTTGACTTTTTTGGGTTTTAAAAAGGTATCTTTTTTGGGTTCGCAAAAAAACCCGCTGCCCGATTTTAGCCCCGGAGGGGGGGGCGTGCCTGCATTTTTTGGGGGGGGGAAATTGCAGTTCGGAGGGCCATCTGAATTGTTTTCTAAAAACCCCAAAAAAGGACCGCATTTGAATAATTGATGGAAAAAGTTTTCCTCTTTACAGGTCACCACTACCTCGGGGGGGAGATGACCAATGTGTTAAAAAGGGGAGGAGGGGTGGGTCGTCCTAAAAAAAGGGTTGGAGGGGGGGGAAAGGAGGTTTTGTGGGCGGGGGGGGGCCCCCGAAAAAGTGGGGAGGGGTTTTTGGGGGGAGGGGGAAAGGGACGAAGGGTTTTTTTGGGGCTTGACGAGCTGTTGGACGGGGATGGAAAATTTTGTAAAGGGGGGCCCGGGGAAAAAGGGGTTTCTTTTTTAAAGGGGCTTGGGGGCCAAATGGAAAGTACAAGCCTGCACTTTAAAGGGGGGGTCTGGGATAGTGACTTTTTTGGAGGGACTATTCTAAACTGTGAATTTCTGAGTGCCTCTCAAAGCCAGTGATTATGTATGGGGGGGAAATGTTGAATGATGATGAAAGTATTTTTTTTTGGGGGGAATTTTTTTCTTTTTTTGGGGGTCACCCTGCCCGGGGGAGACAGCCGACTTGTTGAAAAAAAAAAAAAACTTTTATAAACAATTTGGTTTTTTAACGTACTCTTTTTAAAAAAATTAAAATTTTTCCCCCTAATGATAATACATATAATAACTCACTTCTCTGGCAAATCACGAAGCATTGAATTTTTAAAAACCCCCGTGTTTGTACAATTGACAGTATATTTCTTCTCTTGAAACCATCATAGGGGGGAAAATCCCATTCCACAGCTACACAGACCTAAAAATTGGGGAGGGGGGGTGGGGGGATGACAGCCAATGCTCATCCCCCTCAGGAACAGATACCAATTTTTTTCCCGAACTTCCGAAAGGGGGGAAAAAATTAAAAACTATCAGATTAAATTCTGTATAAGAAAAAGATAGAAGAAATTAAAAAAAAAGACAAACTGAAAATTAGATAATTGAATTCTAATTCAAATTTCAAAAAGGCATGTAAAAACAGGGAAATATACACTGTAGTATTTTTTGAAGTCAACTGTGCCACCTCTGAAATTTTTTTTACTACCGCCACGGGGGATGAGGTATAATAAAGATATTAAACCCAGTTTTTTCCCCCCCCTGTTGGGACAATTTTTATTATTTGGGGGGACTAAACCCAAAAAGGGAAATAAAACAGCACCTGTGGGGGGGGGTTTGGGAAAAGGGATTCATTTTTAAGGGGGAAATGGAACAAAACCCCCAGATAAAGAGCCTCTCATCAACATCAAGGAACCTCCCCGGGGGGCGAACCAGGGAAATTGGGGTGAAACAGGACACTAGTAAAAACATTGTCAGAATGGTGGGCCCCTTTTTTTTACTTTGTTACGGGGGGTGTCAGTTTTTTCCCATGGTAATAGGTAATTAATAAATGGTTATAATCATAACAAAAATTTTTTAAAAGGGGGGAGAGGGGGAAGCCAGTGGAAGGCCTTTTTTCAGATGACCAAAGTTTTCCCGGGGCATTTTCTTTTCCCCCGACAAACCTTTTTTAAAACCCCGACCTTTCTACATGGTATAAAAAAAAATTTAACTCAATAGTTATTTCCCCAGGCTTGGACAGGTTGTGTGGGGTGTTTGGGGATAAAAGCCCTTGACCCAAAATGGGGGGTTGGTTTAAAAACATGGATCCCCTTTATATATAATACTACTGTGCATATTATAGACTTTCAACTTTCTGCATCTTTTTTAATAATACAAATAAATTACTATTATTATTATTGTTGTTTTTTTTTTAAAAACAGCCGTTTTTCCCCCCAAGGCAGGGTTGGGGAAAAAGAAAAACTTTCATCATCACTCACTCGATCACCGTCTTGCCAGGGCATGCTTTCCCCACAGCTACAAAACTGGGGGCATTAACACCCCCCCTTCCCGAGTGCCGGCATTAAAACCCCCCCCCCCCAGGAAAAAACCGGCCCCGGTTTCCCAAAACCCTTTAAAATTTTTTTTCTTTAAAAATAAAAACCCTTAAAAAATTTGTCTCCATTCGGTCCCTCCCCTTTCCCCGCTGGAAGTCCAAGCCCCTCGCACACAAACCTTCACCCCCCCTCCAACCTTTCCCTTTACCCCCCCCCCCGCCTTCCCCTTTCCCCTCAGATTTATCAGGGGCATTATATTTTCCCCCCTCTACATGTCCAAACCATTTTTTAACCCCTCCTCAGCACTCTGGATAATATTTTTTGGGTTCTCTGCATTATATTCACCCCAAAACATTGCCCTCAGACATGACATCCCCCCCTCCAGCCTTTCCCAGTTGAAATTTCCCCAAACCCCTCCTCACACCCTTACAAAACGTTGGTATAAATTTTTTTTTCCCCCCGGGGGCCTAAAAATTTTTTTGGTTCAGGGGTAAAAGGGGGCAGATTCCCCAAATATACTGCAATATATATTATACTGTTTTTTTGGGGGAAAAAGCAAAAAACCCTGGGTTCATATATCACCTAAATGAATGGAAGGTGATTATTTTCCCCAAAGCAAGGAAGGGGAATTAACCCGATAAAAGGCCCCTTTTTATCAGCATCAAAAAAACCTTTCCCCCTTTAGGGGGTTTTAAATTTGGGGCCTTTTTAGCCGGCCCCCAAAAGACCTAGAATAATTCCCCACAGTTCATGTGTCCTGCCAGTGTGATGTATCAAGATAACTTATCAAAAAATCATATCAAGACACGGTATCTAGAGGATGTATCCAAAAATGTGGGTGGGGGGTGACTGGTCATCCTTTGGTCAAACATTTTTTCAGCGGGGGGTGTTGCTCACCACCACGATACCATAAATATTTCTTCATAAACAGGAATTTTTTTGGTTTTTTTAAACCCCCCGGGGGGTTTCCCCCCCGGGTAACCCCAAAAAAATCAATGCGTCATCGAGGACTGTCTTATTTCCATTGGGGGGTTTTAAAAATTTTCCCCCAGGGGGGGGACCCACATCAGTCGACTAACACCCCAGGTACCTATTTTTTTTCTAGGTGAACATGACAACAGGTGTGGAAACACGTAAAAATGTTTCCACCCGCCGGGGGCAACTCAGGCCCTCCATGTGAAGCAGAAACTCTAGACACCAGGCTAGATGGGGGGGGACACCCCCCAAAAAACAAACTCCAAAAATTGATTAAACCCAGTTGGGAAAAAAAAAAGTGTTACCTGGAAGGGTTTTTGGGGGGGAAGCCCCCCCCGGTTTGGGGGGGAAAACCGGGGCCCCTTTTGGGGGAGGGTCTGATCAAAAGGTTTTTTCTGCTGACTGCACGCAAACTGAAATTCAACCACAGCCTGTCTGGTCAAAAGGGGGTGACTTTAGGTGCCTGTCCAAAAACCTTCTTGAAGACAGCCAGGGGGGGGATTGGTAATCTCCCCCCTTTTTTATGCTGGGAAACCCCGTTAACAGTCTTGGGCCCCCGGGGGCTTTTGTGTTGTCTCCCCAATGTACTCCCCCGGGGCCCCTGCTTTTCAACGGGGAATGTTGCATCTCCCCCCCATTCTTTTTTTTTTTATAGGGGGGGATTTTCCCTTTCAGGTTTGGTACCAATCCCCAAGGGCCCTTT
>WNWK01027726.1:0-26029 GCA_009830355.1 Cherax destructor | reverse complement strand
CCTGCCCATGAGCTTATCATACCCTCGCCTTAAAAACTGTATGGTTCCTGCCTCCACTATGTCTTTCTCTAGGACGAGATTCCACTTCCACTACTCTGTGGTTGAAGAAATACTTCCTAACATCCCTTGACTCATCTGAGTTCAGCTTCCAGTTGTGTCCCTTGTTTCTGTGTTCCCTCTCTGGAACATCCTGTCGTGTGTGTGTGTATGTGTGTGTGTGTGTGCGTGCGTGTGTGTGTGTGTGTACTCACCTAGTTGTAATCACCTAGTTGTGGTTGCAGGGGTCGATTCAAAGCTCCTGGTCCCGCCTCTTCACTGGCCGCCACTGGGTCACTCTCCTGCGCCATGAGCTTTATCATACCTTTGTCCGCCTAGCTTGTACTCTGCCAGCGGTCTTCTTTGCCCTTCTCCGATCCTCATGACTTTGCATTTGGAGGATTGAATTCGAGAAGCCATCTGCTAGACCAGATGTCGAGATTGTCCAGGTCTGTTTGCAGCCCTGCCTGGTCCTCTTCCGATGTGATTCTCCTCATTATTTTCACATTATCCGCGAATAGAGACACTTCTGAGTCTATCCCGTCCGTCATGTCATTTACATATACCAGGAATAACACTGGTCCTAGGACTGACCCCTGCGGTACACCGCTCGTCACAGGCGCCCACTGTGATACCTCACCACGCACCATGAGAGTGAGAGAGTGTGTGTGTGTGTGAGTGTGTGTGCGTGTGTGTACTCACCTACTCACCGAATTGTGGTTGCAGGGGTCGAGACTCAGCTCCTGGCCCCGCCTCTGTGCACCCGCTACTGGGTATCTGCTCTCCCTGCTCCATGAGCTTTATCATACCTCGTCTTAAAACTGTGTATGGTTCCTGCCTCCACTATGTCTTTCTCTAGACGATTCCACTTCCTGACTACTCTGTGGCTGAAGAAATACTTCCTAACATCCCTTTGACTCATCTGAGTCTTCAGCTTCCAGTTGTGTCCCCTTGTTTCTGTGTTCCCTCTCTGGAACATCCTGTCGTGTGTGTGTGTGTATGTGTGTGTGTGTGTGCGTGCGTGTGTGTGTGTGTACTCACCTAGTTGTAATCACCTAGTTGTGGTTGCAGGGGTCGATTCAAAGCTCCTGGCCCCGCCTCTTCACTGGCCGCTACTGGGTCACTCTCCCTGCGCCATGAGCTTTATCATACCTTTGCTTAAAGCTATGTATAGAGCCTGCCTCCACTACATCGCCTCCTAAACTATTCCACTTCCCAACAACTCTGTGACTGAAGAAATACTTCCTAGCATCTCTGTGATTCATCTGAGTCTTCAACTTCCAACTGTGTCCCCATGTTGTTGTGTGTGAGTGTGTGTGTGTGTGCGTGTGCGTGTGCGTGTGTGTGTATGAGCGTGTGTGTACTCACCTAATTGTACTCACCTAATTGTGGTTGGAGGGGTCGAGACTCAGCTCCTGGACCCGCCTCTTCGCTGTCCGCTACTGGGTCTCTGCTCTCCCTGCTCCATGAGCTTTATCATACCTTGTCTTAAAACTATGTATGGTTCCTGCCTCCACTATATCGTTCGCTAGACTAATCCACTTCCTAACTACTCTATGGCTGAAGAAGTGCTTCCTAACATCCCTTTGACTCATCTGAGTCTTCAGCTTCCAGTTGTGTCCCCTTGTTTCTGTGTTCCCTCTCTGGAACATCCTGTCACTATCTACCTTGTCGATTCCCTGCAGTATTTTGTATGTCGTTATCATGTCTCCTCTAACCCTTCTGTCCTCCAGTGTTGTTAGTCCTATTTCCCTCAACCTTTCTTCATATGGCATTCCCCTGAGCTGTGGAACTAGCCTTGTCGCAAACCTTTGCACTTTCTCTAATTTCTTGACGTGCTTGTGTGTGTGTGTGTATGTGTGTTAGTTACCATTTTGTCCTAGGCACATGTCGATTAGACACTAGGCCTGTTGTATGTATGTGTGTGTGTAACGAAACCCGGGCCCTCCGTGCGTGAAGCAAGAGCGCTGTGTGTGTGTGTTTGTGTGTGTGTGCGTATGTGAGTGTGTGTGTGTGTGTGTGTGTGTGTGTGTGTGTGTGTGTGTGTGTGTGTGTGCGTGCGTGCGTGTGTGTGTGTCGTGGGGGTTCTTCTCATGGATTGGGTAATAAACACAGACGTGGTTTGGTTGGAATCTGATGTATTGGTGGAAATATATGGTAGTACACTCAGAGCCTGTAGCCTGGCTTCTCTACTCTCTGCTCTCTAGACTATAACTAATGCTCCCGAGCAAGGGTCGTTCATATTCAAGCTTGACCTCTTGACACTGCTTAGGTCAGCAGGAAAGGCTAGTAACGGACAGTGATCACGTGTAAGAATCGTGACTCAACTAAAGGTTATATACTATTAATACTATCACTGAACTACTAGTGACGTGTGTGTGTGTGTGTGTGTGTGTGTGTGTGTGTTTTCTCACCTAGTTGTACTCACCTAGTTGTGGTTGCAGGGGTCGAGTCATAGCTCCTGACCCCGCCTCTTCACTGGCCGCTACTGGGTCACTCTCCCTGCGACATGAGCTTTATCATACCTCTTCTTAAAGCTATGAATGGAACCTGCCTCCACTACATCGCTTCCCAAACTATTCCACTTCCCGACCACTCTATGACTGAAGAAATACTTCCTAACATTCCTGTGATTCATCTGTGTCTTCAACATCCAGCTGTGTCCCCTTGATGCTGTGTCCCATTTCTGGAACAGTCTGTCCACCTTGTCAATTCCTCTCAGTATTTTGTATGTTGTTATCATGTCCCCCCTATCTCTTCTGTCTTCCTGTGTAGTCAGATCGATTTATTTTAACCTCTCCTTGTAGGACATACCCCTTAGCTCCGGGGCTAGTCTTGTTGAAAACTTTTGCTCTTTCTCTAGCTTCTTTACGTGCTTGGCTAGGTGTGGGTTCCAAACTGGTGCTGCATACTCCAGTATGGGTCTAACATACACAGTGTACAGGGTCCTGAACGATTCTTTATTAAGGTGTCGGAATGCTGTTCTTAGGTTTGCTAGGCGCCCATATGCTGCAGCAGTTATTTGGTTGATGTGCGCCTCAGGAGATGTGCCTGGTGTAATACTCACCCCGAAATCTTTTTCTTGATTGAGGTTTGAAGTCTCTGGCCCCCTAGACTGTACTCTGTCTGCGGTCTTCTTTGCCCTTCCCCAATCTTCATGACTTTGCACTTGGTGGGGTTGAACTCCAGGACCCAATTGCTGGACCAGGCTTGCAGCCTGTCCAGATCCCTTTGTAGTTCTGCCTGGTCTTCGTCCGATTGAATTTTTTTATCAACTTCACATCATCTGCAAACAGGGACACTTCGGAATCTATTCCTTCCTTAAATAAATAACAAAAAGGCACAATACCGTGACTGGAACAATACACACACAACCCGCACATATAAAAGAGAGGAGCTTACGACGACGTTTCGGCCCGACTTGGACCATTTACAAAGTCACACTAACACACAAAGACGGGGGAAGGGGTATTTATAGGCAGGCAGACAGGGGAGGGTACCAGAGAGTGGGGTAATAATGGAGTAAGTGGAAGTTCACAAATACCAGAAACAGCACCGGTCCTAGGACTGACCCCTGTGGAACACCACGCGTCACCGGCGCCCACTCTGACACCTCGCCACATACCATGACTCGCTGCTGTCTTCCTGACAGGTATTCCCTGATCCATTGTAGTGCCTTCCCTGTTATCCCTGCCTGGTGCTCTAGCTTCTGCACTAATCTCTTGTGTGGAACTGTGTCAAACCCCTTCTTACACTCCAAGAATATGCAATGTGCAAAGTCCTGGAGAAAATCATCAGGAAAAGAATGGTGGAACACCTCGAGCTGAACATGATAATAAACACCAGACAGCACGGATTCCGGGAAGGCAAATCCTGTGTAACAAACCTCCTGGAGTTCTATGATAAAGTAACAGAGGTAAGGCAAGAGAGAGAAGGGTGGGTTGATTGCATTTTCCTGGACTGCAGGAAGGCCTTCGACACAGTTCCTCACATGAGATTAGTAAAGAAGTTGGAAGAACAAGCAGGTATAACAGGAAGGGCACTGGAATGGATCAGGGAATACCTCAAAGGGAGACAGCAACGTCACGTCTCCGGAGGCACACATCAACCAGATATCTGCGGCAGCATATGGGCGACTGGCAAACCTAAGATTAGCGTTCCGTTACCTTAACAAGGAATCGTTCAAGACACTGTATACCGTGTACGTCAGGCCCATACTATAATATGCAGCACCAGTCTGGAACCCACACCTGGTCAAGCACGTAAAGAAACTAGAGAAAGTGCAAAGGTTTGCGACAAGGTTAGTTCCACAACACAGGGGTCTGTCTCATGAAGAAAGGTTGAGGGAAATAGGACTAACAACACTGGAGGAAAGAAGGGTCAGAGGAGACATGATAAAGACATACAAAATACTGCGGGGAATTGACAAGGTAGACAGTGACAGGATGTTCCAGAGAGGGAACACAGAAACAAGGGGATACAACTGGAAGCTGAAGACTCAGATGAGTCAAAGGGATGTTAGGAAGCATTTCTTCAGCCACAGAGTAGTCAGGAAGTGGAATAGTCTAGAGAAAGATATAGTGGAGGCAGGAACCATACATAGTTTTAAGACAAGGTATGATAAAGCTCATGGAGCAGGGAGAGCAGAGACCCAGTAGCAGACAGCGAAGAGGCGGGGCCAGGAGCTGAGTCTCGACCACTGCAACCACAATTAGGTGAGTACCCCTCTCTCTCTTGTCTTACCGCTGTCACCCTGACGTAGAAGTCCTGTAGGTTTGTGACACAGGATTTCCCGTCCCTGAAACCGTGTTGGCCGTCGTTGATAAGCTCATTCCTTTCTAGGTGCTCCACCACTCTTCTCCTGATAATCTTCTCCATGACCTTGCATACTATACATGTCAGTGACACTGGTCTGTAGTTTAGTGCTACGTTCCTGTCTCCTAATTTAAAAAGTGGGACTACATTTGCTGTCTTCCATACCTCAGGTAGTTGCCCTGTTTCGATAGATGTGTTGAAGATTGTTGTTAGTGGTACACATAGCTCCTCTGCTCCGTCTCTCAGGACCCATGGAGAAATGTTATCCGGCCCCTTCGCCTTTCAGGTATCCAGCTCTCTTAGTAGCCTCTTCACTTCCTCCTCAGTTGTGTGTATTGTGTCCAGCACCTGATGGTGTACCCTACCTCTCCGCCTTTCTGGAGGCCCTTCTATCTCCTCTGTGAACACCTCTTTGAATCTCATGTTGAGCTCCTCACACACTTCCCGGTCATTTCTTGTGACCTCCCCTCCTTCCTCCCTCAGCCTGATCACCTGGTCCTTGACTGTTGTTCTCCTCCTGATGTGACTGTACAGCAGCTTTGGGTCAGATTTGGCTTTCGCTGCTATGTCATTCTCGTATTGTCGTTTTGCTTCTCCTCTTACCTGTGCATATTTATTTCTGGCTCTACGACTGCTCTCCTTATTCTCCTGGATCCTTTGCCTTCCCTACTTCTTCCATTCCCTGGCACACTTGGTTTTGGCTTCCCTGCACCTTGGGTGAACCATGGGCTCATCCTGGCTTTTTCGCTTTTCCTGTTACCCTTGGGTATAAACCTCTCCTCAGCTTCCTTGCAAATTGTTGTCATATATTCCATCATCTCGTCTACTGACTTCCCTGCCAGTTCTCTGTCCCACTGAACTCCGTGCAGGAAGTTCTTCATGCCTACGTAGTCCCCTTTCTTGTAGTTTGGCTTCATTCGTCCAGCCCTTCCTGCTTCCCCCTCCACTTGTAACTCTACTATATATTTGAATCTTAAAACTATATGATCCTCTCCTCTCTATCTGGTAGTGTCCCTTACGTGTTGGTACATGAGATTTTCCAGTACCACCTCCATCATCTTAGCCCTCCAAGTTTCTTAGCCTCCATGTGGCTCTAAGTTCTCCCAATCGATTTCCTTATGGTTGAAGTCACCCATGATTAGTAGCTTCGCCCTGCTCGCATGAGCCCTTCTGGCCACTTCGGCCAGTGTGTCAACCATCGCTCTATTACTCTCATCATACTCTTGCCTTGGCCTCCTGCTGTTCTGTGGAGGGTTATACATCACTGCAATTATCACCTTTGGACCTCCGGACAGAAGTGATCCTATTATATAATCTCCTGCTTCTCCTCTGTCTCCTCTCTCCAGCTCATCAAAATCCCATCAGTTTTTGATCAGCAGTGCCACTCCTCCACCCCCTCTGTTCCCTCTGTCTTTCCTCAGGATCTGGTATCCCGTTGGAAAGATGGCATCTGTTATCATCCCTGTGAGCTTTGTTTCAGTGAGTGCTATGATGTCCGGTGATGCCTCTTTGACTCTTTCATGCCACTCCTCCCACTTATTCGTTATTCCATCAGCGTTGGTGTACCATACATTCAGTTTCCTCTCCAACACTGTGTTTTGGGCGGATCTGTGGTGGTGGGGGACCTGGCGGTGTGATTATGTGTGCGTGCGTGTGTGTGTGTATGTGTGTGTGTGTGTTGTGTGTGTGTGTGTGTGTGTGTGTGTGTGTATGTGTGTGTGTGTGCGTGCGTGTGTGGGGGTGGAGGAGTTTTAAGGGGGAGAGAGATGGGAAGAGGGAAGGATGGGGACATAGAGAGTGATGGGGAGGTGAAGAGAGAGTGGGAAGGGAGGTAGAGGGAAAGGTAGAGAAAAAGGGGAAGGGAGGGAGGGAGGAGGGAAAAGAGAGGGAGGGGGAAATGGGGAAGGGAGAGAGAAGATTAGAAAGGAACGAGAGAGAGAGAGAGAGAGAGAGAGAGAGAGAGAGAGAGAGAGAGAGAGAGAGAGAGAGAGTGAAAGGAAGAGAGGGAAAGACAAAGGGTGTGAGAGAGTGAGGGGGAGAGTGAGACAGTAAGAGAGAGTGTGATTGTGTGTGTGTGTGTGTGTTTGTGTGTGTGTGTGTGTGTGTGTGTGTGCGTGCGTGCGTGCGTGTACTCACCTAATTGTGGTTGCAGGGGTCGAGACTCAGCTCCTGGCCCCGCCTCTTCACTGACCGCTACTAGGTCCTCTCTCTCTCTGCTCCATGAGATTTATCATACCTCGTCTTAAAGCTATGTATGGTTCCTGCCTCCACTACATCACTTGCTAGACTATTCCACTTCCTGACAACTCTATGACTGAAGAAATACTTCCTAACATCTCTTTGACTCATAGGAGTCTTCAACTTCCAATTGTGACCCCCTGTTTCTGTGTCCCCTCTCTGGAACATCTTGTCTCTGTCCACCTTATCTATTCCTCGCAGTATTTTATATGTCCTTATCATGTCTCCCCTAACCCTCCTGTCCTCTAGTGTCGTCAGGCCGATTTCCCTTAGGACTGTATACCTTATATAAGTACTTGTAGCAAATAAAGATATTATTGTTATTATTATACTCTTGGACTTAGAAAATACTTCCTAACATCCTTGTGGCTAATGAGTGACTAACCTTCGGTAGTATCCCCGAGTTCCGTTCCTATTTTCTTAACAATTCCACTGAGTATTTTGTATGTTGTTGTCATGTCCTTCTCGGCTTTTTACTCTTATGTCAATAGGTCAAATTTCATTCATGTATTGTCTATAGTTTCTTATTATTTTTTTTGGGTGCGGGTTGCATACTGGTGCTGCATACTCCAAGATGTACCTAACTTATTTTGTATTAAGCGCTATAAATGACTCTTTTGAGATTCCTGAATGTTACTCTTAATTTTTTCAGAAGAACATTGGCTGCAGTGGTTATTCTCCTGATGGAAGCAACTGGCGATATACTGGTCACTATGCTTACCCCATGTCCTTCTAGTTGAGTGAAAAGCAAAGTGAAACTGTTGATATCTGCCCGTCTTGTGGTTTAATAGAATTATTCTAGTTATTCATATAGTTAAACCACGTGAGGAACCTAGATAATATGAACTTTGTTCATAAAATGACTAAATAGATGTTTCTGGTGATGAACAGTTTGCTATAAAACGATAAGCATTATTTGTTTTTTTAACAAACCGACAAGAAGAAGCACTTTCACCATCTTTCACTCCATCACAGTTGCCAGAAAGGAACCGATACTACAGTAGATATATACCTCCGAACTGTAATATCCCCCTATATACCAAGATGTCCCTCCGAACTGCAATATCTCCAACCCTCTTTCATAGTTCAGGCACTGTAATTCACATCTACAGGACTCAAGTCCAGCTAACCGGTTTAAAATCTATTCATAAATCTTACCTCCAAGAGCACATCCAGTCTTAAAAACTACTTGCTTTCACTTACTCCTAACTAACACACACACGCTTACTGGATGTGGGGAGAGCACATTTATGAGAGTGATGTATTGACAAAGTTATCTGTTCCACAATGTTAATAAGTATCACTATGTTAACATGTACCACAATGTTAACATGTACCACAATTTTAACATGTACCACAATGTTAACATGTACCATAATGTTAACATGTACCACAATGTTAACATGTACTACAATGTTAACATGTACCACAATGTTAACATGTACCACAATGTTAACATGTACCACAATGTTAACATGTACCACAATTTTAACATGTACCACAATGTTAACATGTACCACAATGTTAACATGTACACAACAAGTACCACATTTGTATCACAATGTTACCATGTACCACAATGTTACATGTACCACAATGTCAAAAGTACCACAATGTTAAAATATCACAATGTTAACATGTACCACAATGTTAACATGTACCAAAAATGTTAAATGTACCACAATGTTACATGTACCACAATGTTACATGTACCACAATGTTAAAATGTACCACAATGTTAAAAAGTATCACTATGTTAACATGTACCACAATGTTAACATGTACCACAATGTTAAAATGTACCACAATGTTACATGTACCACAATGTTAACATATACCACAATGTTACATGTACCACAATGTTAACATGTACAACAATGTTAACATGTACCACAATGTTACATGTACCACAATGTTAACATGTACCACAATGTTACATGTACCACAATGTTAACATGTACCACAATGTTAACATATACCACAATGTTACATGTACCACAATGTTAACATGTACAACAATGTTAACATGTACCACAATGTTACATGTACCACAATGTTAACATGTACCACAATGTTACACGTACCACAATGTTTTACCACAATTTAACATGTACACAATGTTAACATGTACCACAATGTTAACATGTACCACAATGTAACAGTACACATGTTAAAAGTATCACTATGTTAACATGTACCACAATGTTAACAAGCATCACTATGTTAACATGTACCACAATGTTAACATGTACCACAATGTTAATGTACCACAATGTTAACATGTACAACAATGTTAACATGTACCACAATGTTACATGTACCACAATGTT
Organism: Cherax destructor; assembly: GCA_009830355.1. Taxonomy (NCBI): domain Eukaryota; kingdom Metazoa; phylum Arthropoda; class Malacostraca; order Decapoda; family Parastacidae; genus Cherax; species Cherax destructor. Next base: position 16,610 of record WNWK01027726.1, on the reverse strand, counting down.
AACATGTACCACAATGTTACACGTACCACAATGTTATCATGTACCACAATTTTAACATGTACCACAATGTTAACATGTACCACAATGTTAACATGTACCACAATGTTAACATGTACCACAATGTTAACATGTACCACAATGTTACATGTACCACAATGTCAACAAGTACCACAATGTTAAAAAGTATCACTATGTTAACATGTACCACAATGTTAACAAGTACCACAATGTTAACAAGCATCACTATGTTAACACGTACCACAATGTTAAAAAGTATCACTATGTTAACATGTACCACAATGTTAACAAGCATCACTATGTTAACATGTACCACAATGTTAACATGTACCACAATGTTAACATGTACTACAATGTTAACAAGTACCACAATGTTAACAAGCATCACTATGTTAACATGTACCACAATGTTAACATGTACCACAATGTCAACAAGTACCACAATGTTAAAAAGTATCACTATGTTAACATGTACCACAATGTTAACATGTACTATAATGTTACATGTACCAGAGTGTTAACATGTACCACAATGTTAACATGAACCACAATGTTAACATGTATCACAATGGTAACAAGTATCACTATGTTAACATGTACCACAATGTTAACATGTACCACAATGTTAACATGTACCACAATGTTACATGTATCACAATGTTAACATGTACCACAATGTAAACATGTACAAGAATGTTAAAAAAGTATCACTATGTTAACATGTACCACAATGTTAACATGTACCATAATGTTACATGTACCAGAGTGTTAACATGTACCACAATGTAAACATGTACAAGAATGTTAAAAAAGTATCACTATGTTAACATGTACCACAATGTTAACATGTACCATAATGTTACATGTACCAGAGTGTTAACATGTACCACAATGTTAACATGTACCACAATGTTAACATGTACCACAATGTTACATGTATCACAATGTTAACATGTACCACAATGTAAACATGTACAAGAATGTTAACATGTACCACAATGTTAACATGTACCACAATGTTAACATGTACCACAATGTTACACGTACCACAATGTTAACATGTACCACAATGTTAACATGTACCACAATGTTAACATGTACCACAATGTTAACATGTACCACAATGTTAACATGTACCACAATGTTAACATATACCACAATGTTACATGTACCACAATGTTAACATGTATCACAATGTTAACATGTACTACAATGTTAACATGTATCACAATGTTAACATATACCACAATGTTACATGTACCACAATGTTAACATGTATCACAATGTTAACATGTACTACAATGTTAACATGTACCACTATGTTAACATGAACCACAATGTTAACATGTACCACAATGTTACATGTATCACAATGTTAACATGTACCACAATGTAAACATGTACCAGAATGTTAACATGTACCACAATGTTAACATGAACAACAATGTTAACATATACCACAATGTTACATGTACCACAATGTTAACATGTACCACAGTGTTAACATGTATCACAATGTTAACATGTACCACAATGTTACATGTATCACAATGTTAACATGTACCACAATGTAAACATGTACCACAATGTTAACATGTACCACAATGTTAACATGTACCACAATGTAAACATGTACCACAATGTTAACATATACCACAATGTTAACATATACCACAATGTTAACATGTACCACAATGTTAACATGTACCACAATGTTAACATGTACCACAATGTTACCATGTACCACAATGTTTACATGTACCACAAACTGTTAACGTGTACCACGGAGCTAACATGTACTAAACTGTTAACGTGTAAAATAAACATTTTTAGCGTGAACCATAAACAATGTTAACGTGTAAAATTAACTGTTAACATGTAAAATAAAGTGTTAACGACTACCAAAAACAGTTAACATATACCACTAACAGAGTTAACATATAACACTAACAGAGTTATCATATACCACGAACAAATTTAACATATGCCACTAACAAAGTTAACATATACAACTGACAAAGTTAACATATACCACTAACAAAGTTAACATATATCACTAACAGAGTTAACATATACCACTAACAGAATTAACATATACCACTAACAAAGTTAACATATGCCACTAACAAAGTTAACATATACCACTGACATAGTTAACATATACCAATAACAAAGTTAACACATACCACTAACAGAGTTAACATATACCACTAACAAAGTTAACATATACCACTGACAGAGTTAACATATACCACTAACAAAGTTAACATATGCCACTAACAAAGTTAACATATACCACTGACAGAGTTAACATATACCATTAACAAAGTTAGCACATAATACTAACAGAGTTAACATATGCCACTAACAAAGTTAACATATACCACTAACAAAGTTAACATATACCACTAACAGAGTTAACATATACCACTAACAAAGTTAGCACATACCACTAACAAAGTTATCATCAACGCTTTTCATCAAGCTTATCATAACACTTCATCATCAACGTTCACTATCAACGCTTATCATCAACGCTTATCATCAACGCTCATCACAACGTTACATCAACGCTCATCATAACGCTCCATCAACGCTCATCATCCACGCTCATCATCAACGTTCATCATCAACGTTCTTCATCAACGCTTACATCACAACGTCATCCATCAACGTCTTCATCAGCTACATTCAACTGTCATAACGCTTATAACATCTAACGTGCCTACATGTAACGCTAAATCAACGCTCATCATAACGTTCATCACAACGTTATCATCCCTAGTTCATAACCACTAACGCTTCATCATACACGCTTTCATACATCAACGTTCATATCAACGCTGTTCATCAACGCTTATCATCAACGCTTCATCATCAACGTTCATCATCAACGCTTATCATCAACGCTGTTCATTAACGCTTATCATCAGACGCTCATCATCAAGCTTCATCATCAACGTTATCATCAACGCTGTTCATACACGCGTTACATCAACGCTCATCATCAACGCTCATCATCAACGCTCATCATAACAGCCATATCTAACGCTCATCATCAACGTTCATCATCAACGCTTATCATCAACACTTATCACAGACATATCATCAACGCTTATCATCAACGCTATCATCAACGCTTATCATCAACGCTTATCATCAACGTTCTATCATCAACGTTATCATCAAGCTATCATCAACGCTATAACCATCAACGCTTATCATCAACGCTTACATAACGCTTATCATCAACGCTTATCATCAACACTCATCATCAACGTTCACCATCAACGCTTATCATCAACGCTTATCATCAACACTCATTCATCAACCATCATCAACGCTTATATCATCAACGCTTATATCATAACAACGCTTATCATCAACACTCATCATCAACGTTACTATCAACGCTTATCATCAACGCTATCATCAACGCTTATCATCAACGTTCATCATCAACGCTTATATCAACGCTTCATCATCAACGCTTCATCATCAACAGCTCATCATCAACGTTCATCATCAACGCTTATCATCAACGCTACATAACACTGCTCATCAACGCTCATCATCAACGCTCATCATCAACGCTATCATCAACGCTTATCATCAACGCTCATCATCAACGCTCATCATCAACGCTTATCATCAACGCTCATCATCAACGCTTATCATCAACGCTTATCATCAACGCTCATCATCAACGCTCATCATCAACGCTTATCATCAACGCTTATCATCAACGCTTATCATCAACGCTCATCATCAACGCTCATCATCAACTCATCATCAACGCTCATCATCAACGCTCATCATCAACGCTCATCATCAACGCTCATCATCAACGCTCATCATCAACGCTCATCATCAACGCTCATCATCAACGCTCTTCATCAACGCTCATCATCAACGCTCATCATCAACGCTCTTCATCAACGCTCATCATCAACGCTCATCATCAACGCTTATCATCAACGCTCACATTAACGCTCATCATCAACGCTCATCATCAACGCTCATCATCAACGCTTATCATCAACGCTGTTCATCAACGCTTATCATCAACGCTCATCATCAACGCTCATCATCAACGCTTATCATCAACGCTGTTCATCAACGCTTATCATCAACGCTCATCATCAACGCTCATCATCAACGCTCATCATCAACGCTCATCATCAACGCTCATCATCAACGCTATCATCAACGCTCATCATCAACGCTATCATCAACGCTTCATCAACGCTCATCATCAACGCTCATCATCAACGCTTATCATCAACGCTTCATCAACGTTTCATCAACGCTTCATCAAGCTACATCGCTTATCATCAACCTATCATACGCTCATCATCAACGCTCATCATCAACGCTTATCATCAACGCTCATCATCAACGCTCATCATCAACACTTATCATCAACGCTCATCATCAACGCTTATCATCAACGCTTATCATCAACGCTTATCATCAACGCTCATCATCAACGCTCATCATCAACGCTCATCATCAACGCTTATCATCAACGCTTTCATCAACGCTTATCATCAACGCTCATCATCAACGCTCATCATCAACGCTCATCATCAACGCTCATCATCAACGCTCATCATCAACACTTATCATCAACGCTGTCATCAACGCTTATCATCAACGCTCATCATCAACGCTTATCATCAACGCTCATCATCAACGCTTATCATCAACGCTCATCATCAACGCTCATCATCAACGCTCATCATCAACGCTTATCATCAACGCTGTTCATCAACGCTCATCATCAACGCTGTTCATCAACGCTGTTCATCAATGCTCATCATCAACGCTTATCATCAACGCTCATCATCAACGCTCATCATCAACGCTCATCATCAACGCTCATCATCAACGCTCATCATCAACGCTCATCATCAACGCTCATCATCAACGCTCATCATCAACGCTCATCATCAACGCTCATCATCAACGTTCACTCAAACCAACCCATTAAAAATACTATCGCTTGTTTTCAACCTGTTTCTTATCAAGTATTCATCAACCACATACAACGCTCTTTCATCAACGCTCATATAACGCTCATCATCACGTCACAAAACCAACCCATTAAAAATACTATCGCTTGTTTTCAACCTGTTTCTTTATTCCAATTTTTCCTTTTCCACATCAATTTTGTGCTTCATAAAAGCAATAATCTAATCTCTGAACAAATATTTTAAACCTTTAACCTGAAATACGTATAAAGTGAGATACTACTATCAAACTTCCATTCACGTGGAATCTGAATTCCATTTTTCCTTTTCAAATTCTTCCGGATTTTAGCCTCTCGCAGCCTCTTATTAATCTCTGATGCGATTTTTACTGAAGCTAAAGCTTTCCAAAAGCTTTTCAATTCTTTTACTTTTTTTTCTGTCTGATGGAATTGAATTACAAAGTCAATAACTTCTGCTTTGATCTTGTTGAGAAGTGTTCGGGTGTACGTAGCAAGTGCGTGGCAAGTGCGTGGCAAGTGCGTGGCAAGTGCGTGGCAAGTGCGTGGCAAGTGCGTGGCAAGTGTGCGTGTGCAAGTGTGCGGTGGCAAGTGCTGCAAGTGCGTGGCAAGTGCGGCAAGTGCGTGGCAAGTGCGTGGCAAGTGCGTGCAAGTGCGTGCAAGTGCGTGGCAAGTGCGTGAAGTCGGCAAGTGCGTGCAGTGCGTGGCAAGTGCGTGGCAAGTGCGTGGCAAGTGCGGGCAAGTGCGTGGCAGTGCGTGCAAGGCGTGGCAGTGGCGTGGCAAGTGCGTGGCAAGTGCGTGGCAAGTGCGTGGCAAGTGCGTGGCAAGTGCGTGGCAAGTGCGTGGCAAGTGCGTGGCAAGTGCGTGGCAAGTGCGTGGCAAGTGCGTGGCAAGTGCGTAGCAAGTGCGTGGCAAGTGCGTGGCAAGTGCGTGGCAAGTGCGTGGCAAGTGCGTAGGCGGCAAGTCGTGCAAGTGCGGGCAAGTGCGTGGCAAGTGCGTGGCAAGTGCGTGGCAAGTGCGTGGCAAGTGCGTGGCAAGTGCGTGGCAAGTGCGTGGCAAGTGCGTGGCAAGTGCGTGGCAAGTGCGTGGCAAGTGCGTGGCAAGTGCGTGGCAAGTGCGTGGCAAGTGCGTGGCAAGTGCGAAGTGCGTGGCAGTGCGTGGCAAGTGCGTGGCAAGTGCGTGGCAAGTGGTGCATGGCAAGTGCGTGGCAAGTGCGTGGCAAGTGCGTGGCAAGTGCGTGTGCGTGGCAAGTGCGTGGCAAGTGCGTGGCAAGTGCGTGGCAAGTGCGTAGCAAGTGCGTGCAAGTGCGTGGCAAGTGCGTGGCAAGTGCGTAGCAAGTGCGTGGCAAGTGCGTGGCAAGTGCGTAGCAAGTGCGTGGCAAGTGCGTAGCAAGTGCGTGGCAAGTGCGTGGCAAGTGCGTGGCAAGTGCGTGGCGGCGTGGCAAGTGCGTGGCAAGTGCGTGGCAGTGCGTGGCAAGTGCGTGGCAAGCTGCGTGGCAAGTGCGTGCGTAGCAAGTGCGTGCGCAAGTGCGTGGCAAGTGCGTGCAAGTGCGTGGCAAGTGCGTGCAAGTGCGTGCAAGGCGTGGCAGGCGTAGCAAGTGCGTGGCAAGTGCGTGGCAAGTGCGTGGCAAGTGCGTGCAAGTGCGTGGCAAGGTGCAGTGGCAAGTGCGTGGCAAGTGCGTGGCAAGTGCGTAGCAAGTGGCGCAAGTGCGTAGGCAAGTGCGTGGCAAGTGCGTGGCAAGTGCGTGGCAAGTGCGTGCAGTGCGCAGTGCGTGGCAAGTGCGTGGCAAGTGCGTGGCAAGTGCGTAGCAAGTGCGTAGCAAGTGCGTGCAAGTGCGTGGCAAGTGCGTGGCAAGTGCGTAGCAAGTGCGTAGCAAGTGCGTAGCAAGTGCGTGGCAAGTGCGTGGCAAGTGCGTGGCAAGTGCGTGCAGGCGTGGCAAGTGCGTAGCAAGTGCGCGGCTAGCGTCGTGGCAAGTGCTGCAGTGCGTGGCAAGTGCGTGGCAAGTGCGTGGCAAGTGCGTGGCAAGTGCGTGGCAGTGCGTGCAAGTGCGTGGCATGTGCGTGGCATGGTGCGTGCGTGGCAGTCGGCAAGTGCGTGCAAGTGCGTGGCATGTGCGTGGCATGTGCGTGGCATGTGCGTTGCATGTGCGTGGCAAGTGCGTAGCAAGTGCGTGGCAAGTGCGTGGCATGTGCGTGGCATGTGCGTGGCATGTGCGTGGCATGTGCGTGGCATGTGCGTGGCAAGTGCGTGGCATGTGCGTGGCATGTGCGTGGCATGTGCGTGGCAAGTGCGTGGCAAGTGCGTGGCAAGTGCGTGGCATGTGCGTGTCATGTGCGTGGCATGTTCGTGGCAAGTGCGTGGCATGTGCGTGGCATGTGCGTGGCATGTGCGTGGCAAGTGCGTGGCAAGTGCGTGGCAAGTGCGTGGGATGAGGGACATTCCCGGATTTCCTGGAAATCGATTCCAAAATGAATAATTTAATGATAGAGTTATGCAACTAAGATCAAATATTGGGAATTGCCACTGAGAAAAAAAGCATCAACCGGAGATAATAAAAGGCAAATGTACTCCTTTACAGCGATGGTTTTTACCAAGTGTTAAAAGTGTTAATCAAAGAAATGTTTTAAAATGTAAGAACAAAATTAAAGTGCGAAATTTGTAAATCTTCGAAATTTAAAAAAAACAAATATATGGAAAAAAAAGAAAAAAAACAAATATGTAGCTTTAAAACTGCGAAGAGAAGAGTATACAAAGTTCCAGGCAGCCAAAGTGATATATTTTACATAGGGGAAGATAGTAAAAGATATTTGCAGCCTTTGTAATGGAGAATGTATTCAGGGAAACAATATACCAGTCAACAGTAAGAAAGAGTAAACAACCACAATCTTTAAACTAAAACAAGTACTTGTTTACAAGTGCAGTCGAAGGTGATACTAAGAGGTATCCCCGGAAGAGGCCCTTAAGTGGTAGACTAATGAATAACTAATAAAATTTGTATTCAACACTTGTCGGCCCACAGTAACAAAACAGAAACTCAGCAGATGAATTTGTCTGCTGAAAAGGACCCCAGTAGAGGTTAAAATATACAGACAAATTCATTTTCTGGGATGTCTAATGTTTTTTTTTTTTATTTTTTTCATTAAAAATGCTTTTGTATTTCATTCATAACATGCCAAGGCCTCATTCGACTGGGTTCAGATTTTCCACGCTGGTGCATGGATACTAGGGCAAGGTTCTAGCCCCGCAGGTCCCTATCATCAAGCTTATATTTCCATTCTAATATTCATAGATTGGCTCTGATAACTTTTGAAAGCCTCGTCTGCTTATATTCAAAGGTTCAAGAATGATATGTCCTTAGACGACTAGACCGGAGACTGAAAATAAGATATATATATATATATATATATATATATATATATATATATATATATATATATATATATATATATTTAAGGTGGTAGGTTGGTAGACAGCAACCACCCAGGGAGGTACTACCATCCTGCCAGGTGACTGTGAAACAGAAACCTGAAACTGTTTTACATGATGGTAGGATTGCTGGTGTCTTTTTTCTGTCTCATAAACATGCAAGATTTCAGGTACGTCTTGCTACTTCTACTTACACTTAGGTCACACTACGCAAACATGTACACGTTTATGTTTACACACTCATCTGAGTTTTCTTTGATTTTATCTTAATAGTTCTTGTTCTTATTGCTTTTCCTTTCATATCCATGGGGAAGTGGAATAAGAATCTTTCCTCCGTAAGCCATGCGTGTTGTAAAAGTCAACTAAAATGCCGGGAACAATGGGCTAGTAACCCCTTTTCCTGTATAGCTTACTATAAAGAAGAAGAAGAAAACCGTCAAAGTGGGATGTTTGAATGTGCGGGGATGTTGTGCGAATGATAAGAAAGAGATGATTGTAGATGTTATGAATGAAAAGAAGCTGGATGTCCTGGCTTTAAGTGAGACAAAGCTGAAGGGGGTAGGAGAGTTTCAGTGGGGAGAAATAAATGGGATTATATCAGTGGTTTTAAATAGAGTTAGAGCTAAAGAAGGAGTGGCAATAATGTTGAATAATCAGTTATGGCAAGTAAAGAAGGAATATAAATGTATAAATTCAAGGATTATGTGGAGTAAAATAAAGGTTGGATGTGAAAAGTGGGTTATAGTAAGTGTTTATGCACCTGGAGAAGAGAAGTGTAGAGAGAGAGAGAGATTTTGGGAAATGTTGAGTGAGTGTGTGGGGAGTTTTGAACCAAGTGAGAGAGTAATTGTGGTTGGGGATCTTAATGCTAAAGTGGGTAAAAATGTTGTGGAGGGAGTAGTAGGTAAATTTGGGGTGTCAGGGGTAAATGTAAATGGGGAACCATTAATTGAGCTATGTGTAGAAAGAGGTTTGATAATAAGTAATACATATTTTATGAAAAAGAGGATAAATAAATATACAAGGTATGATATAGCACGTAAGGAAAGTAGTTTGTTGGATTATGTTTTGGTGGATAAAAGGTTGATGGGTAGGCTTCAGGATGTACATGTTTATAGAGGGGCAACGGATATATCAGATCATTATTTGGTTGTAGCTACAGTTAGAGTAAGAGGTAGATGGGACAAAAGAAAATGGCAACAGCAAGTAAAGAGAGGTAAAAGTGTATAAACTAAGGGAGGAGGAAGTTAGGGTGAGATATAAGCAACTATTGGCAGAAAGGTGGGATAGTGCAAGTAGGAGTAGTGGGGGGGTTGAAGAGAGTTGGGATAGTTTTAAAAATGCAGTATTAGAATGTGGGGCAGAAGTTTGTGGCTATAGGAGGGTGGGTGCAGGAGGAAAGAGGAGTGAGTGGTGGAATGAAGAAGTAAAGGGTGTGATAAAAGAGAAAAAGGTAGCTTATGAGAGGTTTTTACAAAACAGAAGTGTTAATAGAAGAGCAGAGTATATGGAGAGTAAAAGAAAGGTGAAGAGAGTGGTGAGAGAGTGCAAAAGAAGAGCGGATGAAAGAATGGGAGAGGCTCTGTCAAGAAATTTTGCTGAAAACAAGAAAAAAATTTGCAGTGAGATAAACAAGGTAAAAAGCCTAGGGAACGAATGGATTTGTCAGTTAAAAACAGAGTAGGGGAGTTAGTAGATGGGGAGCTGGAGGTATTGGGTAGATGGTGGGAATATTTTGAGGAACTTTTAAATGTCGATGAAAAAAGGGAGGCGGTAATTTCATGTACTGGCCAGGGAGGTACAACATCGTTTAGGAGTGAAGAAGAGCAGGATGTGAGTGTGGGGGAGGTGCGAGGCATTACGTAGAATGAAAGGGGGTAAAGCAGCTGGAACTGACGAGATCATGACAGAAATGTTAAAAGCAGGAGGGGATATAGTGCTGGAGTGGTTGGTATATTTGTTTAATAAATGTATGAAAGAGGGGAAGGTACCTAGGGATTGGCAGAGAGCATGTATAGTTCCTTTATATAAAGGGAAGGGGGATAAAAGAGAGTGCAAAAATTATAGGGGAATAAGTTTACTGAGTATCCCAAGTAAAGTGTATAGCAGGGTTATTATTGAAAGAATTAAAGGTAAGACAGAGAGTAGGATTGCAGATGAGCAAGGAAGCTTTAGAGTGGGTAGGGGATGTGTAGATCAAGTGTTTACAGTGAAGCATATATGTGAACAGTATTTAGATAAAGGTAGAGAAGTTTTTATTGCATTTATGGATTTAGAAAAGGCATATGATAGAGTGGATAGGGGAGCAATGTGGCAAATGTTGCAAGTGTATGGAATAGGTAGTAAGTTACTGAAGGCTGTAAAGAGTTTTTATGAGGATAGTGAGGCTCAGGTTAGGGTGTGTAGGAGAGAGGGAGATTATTTCCGGTAAAAGTAGGTCTTAGACAGGGATGTGTAATGTCACCATGGTTGTTTAATATATTTATAGATGGGGTTGTAAAAGAAGTAAATGCTAGGGTGTTGGGGAGAGGGTGGGATTAAATTTTGGAGAATTAAATGCAAAATGGGAGTTGACACAGTTACTTTTGCTGATTATACTGTGCTTATGGGAGATTCTAAAGAAAAGTTGCAAAGGTTAGTGGACGAGTTTGGGAGTGTGTGTAAAGGTAGAAAGTTGAAAGTGAACATAGATAAGAGTAAGGTGATGAGGGTATCAAACGATTTAAATAAAGAAAAATTGGATATCACATTGAGAGAGGGAGTATGGAAGAAGTAAATGTTTTCAGATATTTGGGAGTTGACGTGTCAGCGGATGGGTTTATGAAGGATGAGGTTAACCATAGAATTGGTGAAGGAAAAAGGTGAGTGGTGCGTTGAGGTATCTGTGGAGACAAAAACGTTATCCATGGGGGCAAAGAAGGAATGTACGAAAGTATAGTAGTACCAACACTCTTATATGGGTGTGAAGCATGGGTTGCAAATGCTGCAGCGAGGAGGAGGCTGGAGGCAGTGGAGATGTCCTGTCTAAGGGCAATGTGTGGTGTAAATATTATGCAGAAAATTCGGAATGTGGAAATTAGGAGAAGATGTGGAGTTACTAAAAGTATTTGTCAGAGGGCTGAAGAAGGGTTGTTGAGGTGGTTTGGTCATTTAGAAGAATGGATCAAAGTAGAATGACTTGGAGACGTATAAATCTGTAGGTGAAGGAAGGCGGGGTAGGGGTCGTCCTAGAAAAGGTTGGAGGAAGGGGTAAATGAGGTATTGTAGGCGAGGGCTTGGACTTCCAGCAAGCATATGTGAGCGTGTTAGATAGGAGTGAATGGAGACGAATGGTTTTGGGACATGACGATCTGTTGGAGTGTGAGCAGGGTAACATTGTGTTAAGGGATTCAGGAAACCAGTTAATTGATTTAGTTGGACTTGAGTCCTGGAAATGGGAAGTACAATGCCTGCACTTTAAAGGAGGGTCTGGGATAGTGACAGCTGGGAGGGACAATTCTCAGCTGTCGTATCTGAGCTCCTCTGCAAAGACAGTGATTATGTATGTGTGTGGTGATAGTGTTGAATGATGAAAGTATTTTCTTTTTGGGATTTTCTTTCTTTTGGGTCACCCTGCCTCGGTGGGAGACGGCCGACTTGTTGAAAAAAAAAAAAAAAAAATATATATATATATATATATATATATATATATATATATATATATATATATATATATATATATATATATATATATATATATATATATATATATATATATATATATATATATATATTATATATAAATATACATATATATATATAAGTAAATTCAAAATATTCCACAGTAATACAGAAATTTAGCACTTTCATATTTCTGAACAATTATCGGAACATTTCTTCATATTTTGAAATCAATAGGTTCTGGATTTCACTATTTTCACTGATTATTTAGTATATTATTTAGTAATTTATCATCAGTATGTGTGACCCAGTTTTTTTTTTCCATTATTCCCCATCAACATTAAAAATTATCTTTCAAAGAACTTCAGTTTTTATAGACTGATTCTTCTTGTGGACAGGAATAAAATTCTTTGTTTTGGTGCTATTTCCTGAATGCGTGATACCGACTTCCGATCAGCAAATTATTAATGTTTTGTTAATAAAGTTAAAACCATCAACGATGATGCAGTTCATGAAAAGATTTTGCTATATATATTTAAACTTTGTATATGTAAATTTACAAATATTTAAATAGTTCATGAGAACTTGGAATGGTTGGATAACTACACAATATTTTTGTTCAGGTCTGCTTCAAACTTTCAGCATTAAAAACCTTTAGAAATAGATTTTGCATTGCAGAGAGCCTTGTCGCCTCTGTTAAAAATATAGTAGTATTATACTTAGTGCTAAGAGAACGAAAAGTCACAATAGCGTGACTGGAACAAATAACCGGCACACAGAAGAATAAAGCTTATGACAACAACGAGGTTATCTGTGTATTACTCTAAATCTAGACCAGTCAAGTCAAACGGACATAGCGGAAATATTTTATAAAACGGACGTTTCCACATAAAGGCCTTCAGCAACCTCCAGTCTCGTCCGTCTACCCCGTTGAGAAAAATATTTTTAAAATATTAGTTTTCTCGGTTATTTGGAAAATGTGGCGTCTGACTCGAAAAGTTTATATATGGAGAAAAATGGAAAATAAATTCCGAGCAAGATTGCTTATATGTAGGTTTGCTGTATATACCATAGTTTTGTGTAAGCCGGAGTGATGTAAGATTTTGCTACCCGTGTCCAGTTTTCTGTTAATATTTCGTAATTATATATTTTTAGGAAAAATGCTTAAAGCGGAGTTTATCGAAAAATTTAATAATTGGACTAGAAGAATTTATTTTCATGGCTTTAATAAATGATTTTAGGTATCCCCGAAGGTTTCTTGAATTTTTTAGGTATCCCGTAAGTTTCTTGAATTTTTAGGTATTCATGAAAGTTTCCTGAGTTTTTTTTATATACTCTCAAAGGTTTATTTTTTTTTTTTTTAGGTATCCCCGAAGGTCCACTGATTTTTAGGTATTAGAAGGTTTCCTGAATTTTTAGTCATCCTTGAAGGGATACCTTTAGGAGGTTTCTTGAACGCTTTTTTTTTATTCTTCCTTCAAATTTTCAACATTAATATACTCATAACTCGAGAACGCCTCATCCAATCGGCTTCAATTTTAAACACATGTGTATGGTAACTAGCACCAAATTCCTGGAACGCATTCCCAGCATCCTGGCATGGATCAAACTGCTAAAAACACAACAGCTAAAGGTAATATTTAAATGTGTGGAACAAATTTGACCATTTCGTGTGTAAAATTGAGCGAAATTTTTATTCTCATTAAATGAATTTAAATCATTTTCAGTTTAACTCTTCTGAACGACTTCAATATTTAATGGCTGATGCATCTTAGAGCCAGGATAGTAACTATTAAGTTTCGTTTACATACAGGAAAATTTGTTGATGCAGTAAAATGATAAAAAAAAAAAACTTCTATGCTATACCTGGAGAATGACTCATCCGATCGGCTTCACATGTCTTCCAGCGGTGCAGTGTCCTGAACACAAGGCTCACACTGCTGTTGGATGCCACATGTCCCAGTTTTATTGAATAAATTGTGATATTCATTTTATTCACTAAGAAACTCTTCTTTAGATTGGCTTCAGAATATTATTGACGATATGGTCTGTAACAAGGATGACATCCCATAAGTTCAGTCAGAATTGATGCAAATTTAAAATTTTACTAAAATATTTTTAAAATTTTGGAATCTTTGGAATCAGATCAGTTCTTCGAGATTGTCTTTTCTGATTTGCTCAAAACTTTTATATTCGCGTCGTTTATTAAACCACAGCTTATCAGTTTAAGATGTGTAAATGTAAGTTTAACAATTTTGTTAAGCAAATTCTTTCTCATGTAATAACTAGTGAATGACTCTTCTGATCAGCTTCAAACCCTCAATTGTGGTGCATCTTAATAAGTAGATTTTTAGTATTAATTTTGAGATGTGTAGAAGCCAGTTTGTCAATATCTTTTTTTTTGGGCATTTTTTTTAATATTTTTTCCCACGGCTTTGTAGATAATTTTAAAACTCATCCAACTTCATACAGAAAATTTAAAAAATATTGAAAAAAATTGCAGTTTAATAACACTTTTTTTAAGTTACCTGAGCTGAGTGAACCCTTAAATACTGGACGACGTGATGCCAGAGCCGGTCATCGGCCAGCTGCAGTATCCTAATGCCATCCAAGGTTTTCGTTTATAACTTCAGGTCGCCTAATTTAATCAGTTTCGCATTTTAAGCTGTGGTAAACTATAAATAAGTAATGTTCTGTAGAGAACTCAACATGTGTAGCTGATCTCTGCTCGATTTTATATAGATAATTCGCAAAAAAAATTTTTATCAAGATCACTGTACAGAGTTTCGACTTCCCAATATCAAATATTAATGACACTTTGGTTAGGTTAGGTATGGTTATGTTAGGTTAGGTATGGTTATGTTAGGTTAGGTATGGTTAGGTGTGGTTGGTATGGTTATGTTAGGTTAGGTATGGTTAGGTGTGGTTAGGTTCGTATACACATGCAAGTGATGGTGGTGGTGCTGGTGGTTTTGAGGATGGTGGTGATAGTGGTGCTGTGGTTGACATAGCACAAACATACACACCTGCATGCATTCTCACACATATACAGATGTATAAATGCATTAGCAAGTTTGTAAAAAATTTGCATACATTAATAGGACATTTCTACACACACATACAATGATACGTAACACATTTAGCTGTCGTTATTAAGACACGTTTCGTCTGACAGTAGACTTCTTCAGTCGATACAGAAGAAGCAGCAGGAGCTGTAAGAAAGTAAAGATGATGTAATCAGTCCATCACCCTCGAAGTCGTAGTTTTGAGGTGGTCAGTCCCTCAACCTGGAGAGGAGTTTTGTTCTAACCTAACCTAACTTAATCATACCCAACCCAACTTAATCATACCTAACCTAACCTAACCTAACCTAACCTAACCTAACCAAACCTAACCTAACCTAACCTAACCTAATTAATCATACCTAACCTAACCTAACCTAGCCTAACCTAACCTAACCCAGCCTAACCTAACCTAACCTAACCTAACCTAACCTAATCTAACCTAACCTAACCTAACCAAACTTAATCATACCTAACCTAACCTAACCTAACTTAATCATACCTAACCTAACCTAACCTAACCTAGCCTAACCTAACCTTAACCTAACCTAACCTAACTGCAATCATACCTAACCAACCTAACCTAGCCTAACCTAACCTAACCTAGCCTCCTAACCTAACCTAACCTACCTAACCTAATCTAACCTAACCTAACCTAACCAAACTTAATCATACCTAACCTAACCTAACCTAACTTAATCATACCTAACCTAACCTAACCTAACCTAGCCTAACCTAACCTAACCTAACCTAACCTAACCTAACTTAATCATACCTAACCTAACCTAACTTAATCATACCTAACCTAACCTAACCACATACCTAACCTAACCTAAACCTAACCTACCTAACCTAACCAATCTAACCTAACCTAACCTAACCTAACCTAATCTACCTAACCTAACCTAACCTAACCTAACTAATCATACCTAACCTAACCTAGCCTAACTTAATCATACCTAACCTAACCTAACCTAACCTAACTAATCATACCTAACCTAACCTAACCTAACCTAGCCTACCTACCTACCTAACCTAACCTAACTTAATCATACCTAACCTAACCTAATCATCCAACCTGCCTAACCTAACCTAACCTAACCTAACCTAATCTAACTAACCTAACCTAACCTAACTTAATCATACCTAACCTACCTAACTTAATCATACCTAACCTAACCTCATACCTAACCAATCTACACCTAACCTAACCTAACCAACTAACACACACCTAACCTAACCTAACTAACATACCTAACCTAACCTAATTTAACCCAACACACCTAACCCAATAACCATACCTAACCCAACCACACCTAACCTAACCTAAACCATACCTCTAACCATTCCTAACCAACACACCCAACCTAACTAACCATACCTAACTCCTAACCAACCTAACCTAACCATACCAACCTAACTAACCATACCTAACCTAACCACACTAACCTAAC
>WNWK01027725.1:0-26031 GCA_009830355.1 Cherax destructor | reverse complement strand
CCCCTAGGCTATCCGTCTGCGGTCTTTGCCCTTCCCCAATCTTCATGACTCACTTGGTGGGGTTGAACTCAGGGAGCCAATTGCTGGACCAGACTGCAGCCTGTCCAGATCCTTTATAGTTCTGCCTCGTCCTGTGTGTGTGTGTATATATGTGTGTGTGTATGTGTAATTTGTTCATGATTGTAACTATATAATAATAAATAATAATAATAATAATAATAATTTTATTTCAATGCATGTTACAAATTAATGTTATTGGTAGTTACAAATATAATAATACAATTATAATACAATTATATGATGTGATTATGATTCATTACCCTTGTAACTTGTCATGATTGTAACCAGCTCTACCTGAGGCTCATTACCTTTGTAACTTATCATAATTGTGATGAATCTGGTTACTACTGCGCAACTTGTTCAGCTATCAAAACTTAAGGTCCAGTCAATGGACCAATTATGTACCTCTGTAATCTTTTGACTACCGCCCACAAGATGGGTTTTTTTTTTTTTCAACAGTCGGCCGTCACCGAGGCAGGGTGACCCAAAGAAGAAAATCCCCAAAGAAAATACTTTCATCATCATTCAACACTTTCACCACACTCATACATAATCACTGTCTTTGCAGGAGCTCCAGATACGACAGCTGAAAAGTCCCTCCCAGCCTGTCACTATCTCAGACCCCTCCTTTAAAGTGCAGGCATTGTACTTCCATTTCAGGACTCAAGTCCAACTAAATCAATTAACTGGTTTCCCTGAATCCCCTCACAAATGTTACCCTGCTCACACTCCAACAGATCGTCATGTCCCAAAACCATTCGTCTCCATTCACTCCTATCTAACACGCTCACACATGCTTGCTGGAAGTCCAAGCCCCTCGCCCACAAAACCTCCTTTACCCCTTCCCTCCAACCTTTTCTAGGATGACCCCTACCCCGCCTTCCTTCCCCTACAGATTTATACGCTCTCCAAGTCATTCTACTTTGATCCATTCTCTCTAAATGACCAAACCACCTCAACAACCCCTCTTCAGCCCTCTGACAAATACTTTTAGTAACTCCACACCTTCTCCTAATTTCCACATTCCGAATTTTCTGCGTAATATTTACACCACACATTGCCCTTAGACAGGACATCTCCACTGCCTCCAGCCTCCTCCTCGCTGCAGCATTTGCAACCCATGCTTCACACCCATATAAGAGTGTGGGTATGGGGTGCATAATAAAGATATTAAACTAACTAACCCTTCCATAAAGACTTCAGGTACCAAGTTCTTTTCTGGGGTTACTGCCCTTCTTTGTTTTTTAATGCCACTAGGACCAGCTTGAGAGTCACTGGACCCCTGTCGCTCAAAAAATTGTTCCAGACAGCTCTGTTTCTGGCATCTCTTTAAAATTTCCCTAAAATGGGACACGAGATTGTCATTGAACATGTCGCAGACATGGCCTGTAACAGCTTTGTTAGGGTGATGTTCCTCCATAAATGTTTGCACCTCACTCCACTTTGCACAAATGTCCTTAATCTCTCTCTTCCTCCTCCTCTGAAGCAATTTTCTGAGCTGTGGTCTGTTGCTGTTCCAGATGAAGCTCTTGCAGCTCTTCAGTGGTTAGCTCTTCATTGTGGTCCTCCACCAACTCTCCCACATCCTCGCCACTCACATCCAAACCCATGGAATTCCCCAATGCCACAATACTTTCCACAACTGCCATAGGCTCCTCAGGGTCAGCCCCAAACCTTTCAAAATCCCTCTCTTGGACACATTCTGGCCACAATTTTCTCAAAGCAGAGTTCAAAGTCCTGGAAGTCACTCCCTCCCAAACCTTATTTATAAGGTTTATGCAATGGAGGATAATGAAGGGATCTTTCCAGAACTCTCTTAGGGTCAATGCAGTGTCTGAGGTCACATCAAAGCACCTTTGAAACATGCATTGATGTACAGTTTTTTGAAGTTAGCAATGATCTGCTGGCCCATGGGCTTTATGAGAGGAGTTGTATTTGGGGGCAAGAACTTCACTGTGATGAAACGAAACTCCTCCACCATTTGGTCATCAAAGTCTGGAGGATGAACAGGAGCATTGTCCATTACCAAGAGGCACTTGAGTTCCAATTTACTTTCCAGGAGGTATTTCTTCACACTGGGGCCAAACACTTCATTGAACCAATCAAGGAAAATTTCCCTCGTGACCCATACCTTACTGTTGGCCTTCCATATCACACACAAATTAGCCTTGGTGACACTGTCTATCGGACATAGACAGGGATATCAGCCACAGTGCCGTGTCTTCCTTTGCAGATGACACCCGAATCTGCATGACAGTGTCCACCATTGAAGACACTGCAAGACTCCAAGCAGACATCAACCAAATCTTTAAATGGGCTGCAGAAAACAATATGAAGTTCAATGATGAGAAATTTCAATTACTCCGATATGGAAAACGTGAGGAAATTAAAATCTCATCGGAGTATAAAACAAATTCCAACCACACAATAGAGCGAAAAAATAATGTCAAAGACCTGGGAGTGATCATGACAGAGGATCTCACCTTCAAGGACCATAACACTGTAGCAATTGCATCTGCCAGAAAAATGACAGGATGGATAATGAGAACCTTTAAAACCAGGGATGTCAAGCCCATGTTGACACTTTTCAGGTCGCTTGTTCTATCTAGGCTGGAATATTGCTGCACACTAACTGCACCTTTCAAGGCAGGTGAAATTGCTGACCTAGAAAATGTACAGAGAACCTTCACGGCACGCATAACTGCAATAAACCACCTCAATTACTGGGATCGCTTGAAGTTCCTAAACCTGTACTCCCTGGAATGCAGGCGGGAGAGATACATTATTATATACACTTGGAAAAGCCTAGAGGGATTAGTACCAAACTTGCACACGAGTGTCACTCCCTACGAAAGCAAAAGACTCGGCAGACGATGTAACATCCCCCCAATGAAAAGCAGGGGTGCCACTAGCACGTTGAGAGACAACACAATAAGTGTCAGCGGCCCAAGACTGTTCAACTGCCTCCCAGCATACATAAGGGGGATTACCAATAGACCCCTGGCTGTCTTCAAGCAGGCACTGGACAGGCACCTAAAGTCGGTGCCTGACCAGCCAGGCTGTGGTTCGTACGTTGGACTGCGTGCGGCAAGCAGTAACAGCCTGGTTGATCAGGCTCTGATCCAACATGAGGCCTGTTCACAGACCGGGCCGCAGGGGCGTTGACCCCTGGAACTCTCTCCAGGTAAACTGGGATTTTCAGAGTGATACACCTGTGAAGGCTTCACTTTGAAATCCCCACTAGCATTACTACAGAACATGAGAGTTAGCCTGTCTTTCATAGGCTTGTGTCCTGGCAGTGCCTTTTCCTCCTGCGTGATGTAGGTCCTCTTTGGCATTTTCTTCCAAAGGAGGCCTGTTTTGTCACAATTGAACACTTGTTGGGGAGGAATTTTTCAGCCTCTATGTACCCCTTGAATTCCTGCACATATTTTTCAGCCGCACATTTGTCAGAACTTGCAGCCCTCACATGCCTTACTACACTTTGTATGCCACTATGCTCCTTAAATCTCTCAAACCAGCCTTTGCTGGCCTTAAATTTACTAAGATCAGCACTAGTTCCAGGCATTTTCTTTACGAGATCATCATGCAACTGCCTTGTCTTTTCACAAATTATCGACTGCATAACACTATCTCCTGCTAACTGTTTTTGGTTGATCCTCACCAACAACACTCTCCACATCTTCGAGTATTTGCGATCTCTGTTTTGTGATCATATTTGCACCTTTCGCAACAACAGCTTCCTTACACACACAACCTGCACATATAAAAAAGAGAGGAGCTTACGACGACGTTTCGGTCCGACTTGGACCGACTTGATTTCCTTTTTCTTGGCCACAATGGAAGTGATGGTTGTATGGGGTTTCTTATACAACCTGGTAAGCTCTGCCACACGTACTCCACTTTCATATTTTGCAATGATGTCTTTCTTGAATTCTATAGTGTTTCTCACCTTCTTTACCAAATGACTGGCACTAGGAGCTTTATTTGGGCCCATGGTGGCTTATTTAGCAGTTGCAAGCACTAAAACGAATGGAATATTACGAAATGTATCGTATGAACGTGTGGGATCGTGCTCACTGGCTGGTAAACAATGGCACACTGAGGGCCGTTCGGACACGTTTGGGACGAATGACTATTACCGAGTTAAATGACGATCACCTTGCCAATATTTTGACAAAAACGTTACTACGTGTTACCGAATATTATGAAATCCGGGGGTCCACTGTATTTTTAAATGTTTGTACAGTAGTGTACTGTTTATTGTAATAAACAGAATGGAGGGAATTAGCTCTAATATACATTATTTAAGCATGCATACTGGTCAGAGAGCTTGTTGGAAGTCCGAGTCGTTGGTAAACGAGTACGTCACTAAGTGAGGGGAGGCTGTAGTAGTATGTCATTGATGTCAGCTAGGCCTATATACGTGATGGAAAAATAAACACATAAGCAGTATAATGTGATCCTTTATTGACAACGTTTCGCCCACGCAGTGGGCTTTATCGAGTCACAAACAGATCTACCTTGATAAAAGAAACATGAATATTTATAGGATTTAGTCAGGTGGAGAATGCTGGGAAAAAGAGAAAAGATACATAGTCCTCCCCACCAACTCCATTGCCAAACACGTTTCCAACATTTTTTCCAATACCTCATTCCAAGTAATCTACCTCCACATCCACCACCATCAAGGACATTGTGTATACCCCTGCAGTAATCCACTGCAGGGGTATACACAATTCCTTGTAATGACTGCAGCAAATTATACGTCGGCAAAACATCCAGAGACCTCCAAACACGTATTTCAGAACACCAGTACGCAGGCAGATCTGACGACTCAAGAAATGCCTGTGTTCAACACCGAAATTCACACAACCATTTAATCAACTACAGAAACACAAGACTCATCACCAGATAAGACAACACTCAATACCGAAGAATCCTGGAATCATCACTTATCTGTATATCCAACAACTTCAACCAGAACAACGGCTTCTACAACATAGCTGAACCTATTGCCAAGAAACTTCTTCATCGCTATCCCACATAGAACTCAAGAATGGAACACTGCAGGTCCTTTAAGTTACCCAAGTTTTTAAGCTATCACCCTACTTTGAAGACTGTCACATGCAGCATTCTCCACCTGACTAAATCCTATAAATACTCATGTTTCTTTTATCCAGGTAGATCTGTTTGTGACTCGATAAAGCCCACTGCGTGGGCGAAACGTTGTCAATAAAGGATCACATTATACTGCTTATGTGTTTATTTTTCCATTGTGTTGGTATTTTATACCATTTATTTCCATTAGGCCTGTATACCTTGTATGTACATGTATTTTTAGAAATACAGATGTTTTTTTTTTTTTTTTTTTTTTTTTTTGTTATAATAAGCTTCTACCTATGTCCTCCCTTTTTTTCCTTCTTCAGTCTCTCCCTGTTAATTTCTCATAAGATTGTGTATCTAGTAATCATGTGTCCCATTGTCCTCTCCTCTAAGGCCATCAAATTAAGTTTTTTCAACCTGTCCTCATAGTACATTCCTCTCTGTTCTGGTACTAGCCTAGTTGCAAACCTTTGGACCTTTTCCAGTTTCTTCTCATTCTTCAAAAGGTGTGCACTCCATTCTGAGGCCACATTCTCAATGATTGGCGTAAGTCATGCATAAGGTTCTGAAGGATTCTTTATTCATTTTCCTGAAAGCTATTCTGAGGTTTGCTAATCTTGCATATGCTGCTGTCTTTATACTGTTGTGTACAATTCTGGCAATATGCTTGTTGTTGTATTTACCTTTGGGTCCTTTTGATCCTTTATATTTGAAGCTTTTCTCCTCCCATGCTGTAGTGTGTCTGGTCTGGCCTCTCCTTCTCCATTTTCTTGGGTCAGACTTGAGAAGACACTTTTTTGACCACATCTCCAGTCTTTTGAGGTCTCTCTCAAGTTTATTACTGTCCTCTCCTGTTCTTATTCCTATCATTAGTTTGACATCATCAACAAATAGTGACACACAGCACTCAATCCCTTTTGTAGTTCACTCATATATTAGGAACAGTAATGATCGTAACACTGATCCTTGCTGCATCCCACTTGTTACTCTCTCCCAGTCAGATATTTCATCCCTTATTATCACATTCTGCCTTCCGTCATTTTGGTACTCCTTGACCCACTGGAGCACTCTGCCTTTTAATCGTGCTTCTTCTAACATCTGGATGTGGTACTGTATTAAATGCTTTTCTACAGATGGAGAAAAATGCCATTCACCCAAGCCTGTCTTTGTTGTTTTATTACTGTGATTGTCATAAAATTCCAGCAAATTCACAAGACAGAATTTTCCATCCCTAAATCCATGTTGTTTCAGTAAAGAAATAATCTTATCTCCAAGTGTCCCAATACTGTTTTCTCCAGAACTTTTGAGAGATACTGGCCTGTAATTCAGGGTCTCTTGTCTGTCCACATTTTTATATGTTGGAACAAAATTTGCTATTTTCCACTTTTCTGGCAGCTGTTCTGACTGGATGAATACTTTTGCTATTGGTTCTCATAGTTGTTTTGCACTTTCTCTCAACACCCATGGTGATATGTTATCTGGTCCCATTGCTTATATTACATCCAGCTCTTGTAGGAGTCTCATCGCTTTTTTTTGTTGTCTTGACAGTCTCCAGTACCTGTTGGTTAGTTCTATCTACAGTACCTGCCTTGAAGACTATTTTGTGACGACTATTTTGAATCTTGTGCTAAGCACATCACAAACTTCTGTCATTCTCTGTTAGCATATCTTCCTCCTTTCTCAGCCTTATCACTTGCTCCTTTATAGTTGTCTTTTTTCTTAGTAAGTGGCTGTGGAGCAACTTTGGTTCTGTTTTGGCTTCTGTGTCTATATCATAGTCAAGCTCTCTTTCAGACTCCCTTCTTATTCTTGCATATTTGTTTCTAGCTCTCCTGCTTGCCTCTTGGTTTTCTGCATTTTGATTTGCTCTTTATTTTTTTTAAGTTCTCTTTTTCCTTCCCTTAGCTTCTCTGCATTCTTGGTTAAACCATGATGGACTTTTGTTTTTCCTGCTGCTTTTCTTCATGCTTGGCAAGAATATCACCTTTACTAATTGTCACTTTGACTGTTACTTTCACCACTTCTTGTACAGTTCAGTCTTCCAATTCCCTTTCCCATTCTACTTCTCTCAGAAAAATTCTCATGCCATTATCTGTAGTCCCATTTTCTGTTACTTCCCTTTTTTTCTCCATTCCCTTTTCAAAGAAGTACTCGAACCTTAATACCACATGATAATTAGCTCTTATTGGTTCCCCTTAATTAATTTTTGCTCTGTATTATTCATTTAATGTGAAAACTAAATCAAGTCTTGTTGGTTCATCTCCTCCCTCACTATTGTTGTATTCACTTGTTGGTTCAATGTTCTTCATAATTGCATCCATAAATTTCACTCCCCATGTTTCTGGTCCTCCATGGGGGTCCCAGTTTCCCCAGTCAATCTCCTAGTGGTTGAAGTCACCTAGCATTAGTAGTTTAGCTTTATTTCTTCTTACCCTCTCAGTCACTGTTGCCAGTATGTGAATCATTACTCTGTTATTTTGATCATACTCTCCCCTTGGTCTTCTGTTGTTTGTTGGTGGATTATATATCACTGTCACATTACTTTTGTCTCTCTGGATACTACAGTACCTGCTCTGTATAGTCCCTCAACTCTACTGTTTCCAAGTTTCCTAGTTCCTCAAATCTCTAATGATTTCTGCCATCAGTTCTATCCTTCTTCATTTGGTTCCCCTTTCGTTTTTTATTATTTGGTAGCCCCAGGGAATACCACATTTATCATCGTCTCTGAGAGTTTTGTCTCCATTATAGCTTCTATATCAGGGTTTTCTTTCCCAAATCTTTCTCTCATGGCTTCACACTTGTTGGTCACCCCATCTACAT
This sequence comes from Cherax destructor, assembly GCA_009830355.1. Classification (NCBI taxonomy): domain Eukaryota; kingdom Metazoa; phylum Arthropoda; class Malacostraca; order Decapoda; family Parastacidae; genus Cherax; species Cherax destructor. The sequence goes on along the minus strand of WNWK01027725.1, from coordinate 18,045 downwards.
TTGAGTACCATACTCTGAATCTTCTGTCATCTGTCTCTCTCTCTGTATGTAATTACAGTGGACCCCCGAGTAACAAACAAAATTTATTCCAGAAGTCTGCTCAAGTGCCATTACCGAACAAATTTACTCCCTTAACCCTTTGGGGGTCGACAGGCCTTCTGAGCAAAGTGTTCCTGGGGTCGAAAAATATTCGGAAAAAAAAAAATTATTTTTTCTTATGAAATGATAGTTTTTTTTTCTGAATCTAAATAGCTAAACAAAAAATTTTTGCGATCAAAATGATCCGGTGACGGCAACATCGGCGGCTTCCGGTTGGCCGGTAATCGTTTTTTTTTTTTTTGAAGTTATTTTCTTAGGAAATTTAATTTTTTTTTTTTCAAATAACTTTTATGGACTGCGAGACCAATATAAGTGCTGTTTTTCAAATATTCACTCGCTATTTCTTATAAAATAATGCCACAAAGTTTGTTATCACTAGTTTGTTTACAAAACATATTTACAACAATGTACAATGTACAATTATGTTTATAACTATTGTTCAATCATATATATACACATATTGAGTCACTGCAGATGTTTCTAGAAGTTCTGCAGCCTGTGGAAGTCTCTGAAACATGGTTCCATGCACAATGGTGTTTCACATTCCACACACATAAAACGAGTGTCTTTGCGTTGCTGTGGGCGTCTTTTTGTATGTGCACAGACATAACACCTCTTCTGAGCCTTTTTCTTGCAAGCAGTAGCAGGCAGTTTTGTTAGGAAGTGTTCACCACCAAGCCTCAGACGAGAGGGTAGTTGTTGGTAATTTCGTGGGCGGTTTTCTATTGCAGGTGGTGTTTCTTGGTACTTGGTGATTATTTGCCTGATAACAGACAAACAAAATTCGCCATATGGTGGTTTGTTTGTGGTCTTCAACTTATAAACATTATAAGCATTGAGCATGGAAATGTCCAGAATGTGAGAAAAGAGTTTTATGTACCACTTATAACTCTTTCTAACACAATCAGCAAACCCAATCTGCATGTCACATTTGTCCACTGAACGCATATTGAGAGTGTAGTCCATCACAGCTGCAGGTTTTAGAATGGGTTCATCGGTCTCTCTATTCACCCTGCCACTGTCTGCCATTTCATTAGGGTGAATTGATGACAACAGTGTGACATCTCGTTTGTCATGCCACCGAAATGCCATGATATCATTGGCAGCAAACGCCTGCACCTCACCTCTACGAGTGCCAGCACTGAACCTAGGCATATGCTTACGATTTGCACGCACTGTACCGCACACATCTGTCAAGTTCACTCGCAAAAAATCACTGAGGGAGGGGCTTGTGTACCAGTTATCAGTATATAATATATGCCCCTTACCAAGATATGGTTCCATCATTGTTCTAACCACATCACCAGAGATACCCAGTAACTTCCTGGTATCTTTCAATGTATTACTTCCAGTGTACACAATAATATCCAATACAATACCACTGTAGCAATCACAAAGCACAAACAACTTTATACCAAAGCGTTTCCTCTTGCTTGGTATATACTGCTTGAATGACAGTCTACCTTTGAACAGAATCAGTGACTCGTCAATAACAAGCTTCCTGAAGGGATAAAAATACATATTGAACTTCTCTTTCAGATACAGAAACACATTCCTAATCTTATATAACCTGTCGGATCTGTCAGGCCTGGTTTTGTCCGAAAAATTCAACATGCGTAGAAGTAGCACAAATCGATTCACTGGTATAATATCACTGAAAGCTGGTGTTGCAATCAATCTGTCTGTTGACCAATATGATTTGATACGGTGTTTATAAACATGCGGCATAAGCATTATTGTGGCAAAGAAAAGATACATCTCTGCCACAGTTGTCTCCTTCCACTGGTGTAGACGTGATTTTGGTGAAAGAATCGTGTTTGCCATTGTGTAATCGAAGTATCTGTTGCTTTCTCTGATAATAATGTCTATCAGGGGTTCGTCAAAGAATAACTGGAAACATTCCAGTTCAGTGGCATTGTTCCCAAGTGGACAAGATGGGCGTAATCCACTGTGACTTTCATCAAACTGATGGGGATTGGGAATAAAATTGTCAGCTTCCTGCCAATCCCAGGTGCGGTCTGCTGGTGGGTACTGGATATTTACTGGTGGTTGGGGGGGTTGTGGATGTGGTGGTTGTGGGGGGTTGGTGGGTGGGTGAGGGTTGCCTTTGTTGTAACTGAGCTGAGTCAGCGGCGTGGGTGCCAGCATGGTCCACTGCTGGTGCCTCGCGCGCCACACCACCACCACCACTACCAGTTGCATGCACATTTCTCATACCAATTGCAACGCTATCATCATCATTTTCACTATCACTTCCTGTTGTACGCCCACGGGATGTACTCCGAGATGTACTCCTAACCCTTGGAAGAGCATATGGCACACTACCAGAGCGCATATACGCGTATATACTGACGCTTCACTGGTGAATATTCCTCTTCACTGCGCTACTGGAACTATTTCGAAGGGCTTGGAGTTCATAGTCACTATCAGTATCATCACCATTGCTCACATCTGAGTCTGGGACATTAGAAAATAGGAGTTTCCGCCTTCGTTCTGGTACAACTGGCCGTGAACAAGACGCCACAGCACCAGAGGTGGACGGCTGTGGGTCGTCTGGGTTTTCCTCACTTATACCGGTATTATGGTCACTAGTTTCGGTCACAACCGCCTCAAAACCTTGAAAGTCACCTTCACTAACACCCCCATCACTGTTAGAACTGTCACTGATGAATAAAAGTGTCCCAATTCGCCGAGGAGTAAGGTGTTTCTTGCTGCGAGGCATGGTGGAGAAGGTGTACTGAAATGGTGTTCCCACAATGCACCACTGGGTGCCCGAATTTTTTCCTAATGCGCACACTGACCACGCAGACCCATTCTCTCATCCCTAGGCCTACCAGCTGTTTCCCGCTTAATTTGAAGCCGCTAGAATTTACGCGTACTAGTACGGCACCAACCCTGCTCGTAAACGTACTAGTACGGCACCGACCCGAAAGGGTTAAGAAATAATGTCAAGTAGGTTAGTCCATTTCAGACCCCAAAAATACACTTACAAAAGCACTTACAATATTATACTTACATAATTGTACGATTTCCGGGGTGTATTTGTGTGACGAGTGTGACTACTTAATGGTCCAAGTCTGACCAAAACTTGGTCATAAGTTTGTTTCCTATGTGCAGGTTATCTTGTGTATTGTTCCAATGACAGTACAGTGGACCCCCGAGTTACGAGCACCCCGGAAATCGTACAATTATGTAAGTATAATATTGTAAGTGCTTTTGTAAGTGTATTTTTGGGTGTCTGAAATGGACTAACCTATTTGACATTATTTCTTAAGAGAGTAAATTCGTTCGGTAATGGCACTTGAGCAGGCTTCTCGAATGAATTTTGCTCGTTACTTGGGGGTCCACTGTATTCTGCCTTTTAATTCTTTACCTATTTGTAATTGCCTATTTGTAGCTACAGTAGCAAAGTTATGCTTGTGGTGTCCCATCCTCAATACTCTGTTCATCATACATGTTTTTTTTTTTTAAATTTACAGTGGTTGCAGCACTTACTAATTCCTCCTCCAGCGTATCACACAGGTCAACCACATTTGAGAAGAACAATTTTCTATCCTTTCTATTCTCTCTTTCAATTTACAGTGGTGTCCTCTTGTTATCCATGTTGCAGCACTTAGAAATCTTTATCTATTCTTTCAAGTCTTTCCAAGACCATAAATGCAGTTATCATGTTTCCTCTTTTCTGATATCAACCTACTTGTGCAACTAATATTCTCAACTTTTCATCATAGTTCCTATTACAACTCTTGTTATCTAAGTATTTTTTTAGGTGTGGACACCCCACAACTACTACATATTGCAATTAAGAACATAAGAACACAAGAAAGGAGGAACACTGCAACAGGCCTACTGGCCCATACTTGGCAGGTCCATGTCAAAACCAACCAACCAACAAAAATATTTGTCTAACCTATCCCCATCCAAGGAACAAACCCCGACAACCCCCCCCCCCCCAACAATTGTGCAAGTCCCGTTCAAATCCAACCCTTCTCACTCACAAGAAAACAGAAATAAGGAACACTGCAGCAAGCCAACTGGTCCACGCTAGGCAGGTCCCCCTAAAAACCAAAACCAATCCCACAAACAAAAATTCCTACCGAACCCACCTACTCCATCCATGGAATATTCTTTGATAATCAGGGCACTATAAAACAGGGTACTGGAAGAGCTGGAGCACCTGGTCCATCACAAGAGCACCAAAGGAGCTGAAGCACCTGGTCCATCACCAGGGTACTGAGGGAGCCAAAGCACCTGGTCAATCACCAGGGCACTGAATGAGCCGAAGTAACTGGTCCATCATCAGATTACCGTTGGAGCCGAAGCACCTGGTCCTTCACCAGAGCACTGAGGGAGCCAAAGCACCTGGTCCATCACCAGGGCACTGGTGATGGACCAGGTGATGGACTTGCTTAATGCAAGTTATGAACAACTTTCTTAACATTTCACCATCCATATATGTATTTGAATGTTATTATATATGGAGGGAATATTTTGAGGAACTGTTAAATATTGACAAAGATAGGGAAGCTGTGATTTTGTGCATTGGGCAGGGAAGTATAACATCTTGGAGTGATGAAGAGCTAGATGTGAGTGTGGGGAAGGTGTGTGAAGCTTTGGATAGAATGAAATGGGGTAAAGCAGCTGGGATTGATGGGATCAAGACAAAAATGCTAAAAACAGGTTGGGATATAGTTTTGGAATGATTGGTGTTTTTATTTAATAAATTTATATGAAAGAGGGGAAGGTACCTAGGGATTGACAGAGAGCTTGTATAGGGCCTTTCTAACACAAAGTGGGAGTTTTCACAATTGCTTTTTGCTGATGACGCTGTGCTTTTGGGAGATTCTGAGAATTTGCAGATGTTGGTTGATGAGATTTGAATGATATGTAAAAGAAGGAAATTAAAAGTGAGCATAGGAAAGAGCATGGTGATGAAGATAAAAAAATTAGGTAATGAAAGATTTGATATCAAATTGGAGGGAGGGAGTATGGAGGAAGTGAATTTTTATTTTTTTTATTAACACATCGGCTATTTCCCACCAAGGCAGGGTGGCCTAAAAAGAAAAACTTTCATCATCATTCACTCCATCACTGTCTTGCTAGAGGCACGCTCACACTACAGTTTTAAAACTGCAACATTAACACCCCTCCTTCAGAGTGCAGGCACTGTATTTCCCACCTCCAGGACTCAGGTTTGGCCTGCCGGTTTCCCTGAATCCTTTCATAAATGTTACCTTGCTTACACTCCAACAGCACTCCAACATTCACTCATATCTAACACACTCACGCATGCTTGCAGGAACTCCAAGCCCCTCACACACAAAACCTCCTTAACCGCCTCCCTCCAGCCTTTCCTAGGCTGACCCCTACCCCACCTTCCTTCCACGCTCTCCAAGTCATTCTATTTCATCCCACCCTCTCTAAATGTCCGAACCACCTCAACCCCTCCTCAGCCCTCTGGATAATACTTTTTGTAACCCCACACCTCCTCCTAATTTCCAGACTATGGATTCTCTGCATTATATTCACTCCACACATTGCCCTCAGACATGACATCTCCACTGCCTCCAGCCTTCTTGTTGCAACATTCATCTATGTTTCACACCCATATCAGAGTGTTGGTATAACTATACTCTCATACATTCCCCTCTTTGCTTCCATTGATAATGTTCTTTGTCTCCACAGACTTCTCGATGCACCACTCACTTTTTTTCCCCGCTCATCAGTTCTATGATTAACCTCATCTTTCATACCTGGAGAGAGTTTCGGGGGTCAACGCCGCCCCCGCGGCCTGGTCTGTGACCAGGCCTCATGGTGGATCAGGGCCTGATCAACCAGGCTGTTACTGTTGGCCGCACGTGATCCAACGTACGAACCACAACCCGGCTGGTCAGGTACTGACTTTAGGTGCCTGTCTAGTGCCTGCTTTAAGACAGCCAAGGGTCTATTGGTAATCCCCCTGATGTATGCTGGGGGGCAGTTGAACAGTCTTGGGCCCCTGACACTTATTGTGTTCTCTCTTATCGTGCTAGTGGCACCCCTACTTTTCATTGGGGGGATGTTGCACCGTCTACCAAGTCTTTTGCTTTCGTACGTAGTGATTTTCGTGTGCAAGTTTGGTACTAGTCCCTCTAGGATTTTCCATGTGTATATAATCATGTATCTCTCCCTCCTATGTTCTAGGGAGTACAGGTTTAGGAACTTCAAGTGTTCCCAGTAATTGAGGTGGTTTATCGCAGTTATGCATACTGTGAAGGTTCTCTGTACATTTTCTAGGTCAGCAATTTCCGCTGCCTTGAAAGGTGCTGTTAGTGTGCAGCAATATTCCAGCCTAGATAGAACAAGCGACCTGAAGAGTGTCATCATGGGCTTGGCATCCCTGGTTTTGAAAGATCTCATTATCCATCCTGTCATTTTTCAAGCAGATGCAATTGATACAATGTTATGGTCCTTAAAGGTGAGATCCTCTGACATGATCACCCCCAGGTCTTTGACATTAGTTTTTCACTCTATTGTGTTGTTGGAATTTGTTTTATACTCTGATGAAGTTTTAATTTCCTCACGTTTTCCATATTGGAGTACAGTGGACCCCCGGATTTCGTACTGCTCCCAACTCGAACATTTATGTAAGTGTATTTTTGTAAGTGCTTTTGTAAGTGTATATTTGGGGGTCTGAATTGGACTAATCTAATTTACATTCGTCCTTATGGGAACAAATTTGTTCGGTAACGGCACTCGAACAGCCTTCTGGGAAGAATTATTGACGAAATCCGGGGGTCCACTGTAATTGAAATTTTTCATCATTGACCTTCATATTGTTTTCTGCAGCCCATTTAAAGATTTGGTTGATGTCAGCCTGGAGTCTTGCAGTGTCTTCAAAGGAGGACACTGTCATGCAAATTCGGGTGTCATCTGCAAAGGAAGACATAGCGCTGTGGCTTATATCCCTGTCTATGTCAGATATGAGGATGAGGAACAAGATACGAGCGAGTACTGTGCCTTTTGGAACAGAACTTTTCACCGTAGCCACCTCAGACTTTACTCTGTTGACTACTACTATTTGTGTTCTATTTGTTAGGAAATTATAGATCCATCTACCGACTTTTCCTGTTATTCCTTTATTATGCATTTTGTGCGCTATTACACCATGGTCACATTTGTCAAAGGCTTTTGCAAAGTCTGCGTATATTACATCTGCATTCTGTTTGTCTTCTAGAGCATCCAGGACCTTGTCATAGTGGTCCAGTAGTTGGGACAAACAGGAGCGATCTGCTCTAAACCCATGCTGCCCTGGGTTGTGTAACTGATGGGTATCTAGATGGGTGGTGATCTTGCTTCTTAGAACCCTTTAAAAGATTTTTATGATATAAGATGTTAGCGCTATCGGTCTGTAGTTCTTTGCTATTGCTTTACTGCCCTTTTTGTGGAGTGGGGCTATGTCTGTTGTTTTTAGTAACTGTGGGATGACCCCAGTGTCCAAGCTCCCTCTCCACAGGATATTAAAAGCACATGATAGGGGCTTCTTGCAGTTCTTGATGAACATGGAGTTCCACGAGTCTGGGTCTGGGGCAGAGTGCATGGGCATGTCTTTTATCGCCTTTTCGAAGTCATTTGGCATCAGGATAATATCAGATAGGTGTGTGTGTACCAAATTCTGTTACATAAAAAATTCATTTAGGTCTTCGACTCTGTCTGGTTAGTGGCTTGCTAAAAACTGAGTCATATTGGGACTTGAGTAGCTCACTCATTTCCTTGCTGTCATCGGTGTAGGACCCATCCCATTTAAGTAGGGGCCCAATACTAGAAATTGGGTTTCTTTCAATTTCATTTATGGCTTTAAGTTCTTCTCGCGTTTCTTGACTCCTGTAAGATTCCTTTAGCTTTAGTTCGATGTTTTCTATTTCTCTGGCCAGTGTCTCCCTAAGTATTGCAGATATATTGGCCTCTTGTAGACTGTTGTTCTTTGCCTTTGCCTGTATAGGGAGCGCCTTTCTCTTTCTAGTTTACATCTCCTCCTTTTCCCTAAGGTAATATGCCTTGAGCATACCTCAAGTGCCACAGAGTTAATTTGTTCTAGACATAGGGATGTCTAGAACAAATTAACTCTGTGTTGCTTAGTCTATCTTCCCAGTTTGTATAATTTAGGATTTGGTTTACTTGGTCCCACCTTATGTTTTTGATATTGAAGTTGAATTTGGTGAAGGCTCCCTCGTGACTGATCACATTTTGTCGGTCTGGACTTCTATTATGTTGTGATCTGAGTACATTGTTTTTAATATAATGACATTTCGTATCAGATCATCATTGTTAGTGAAGATGAGGTCCAGCGTATTCTCCAATCTTGTAGGCTCTATTATTTGCTGGTTTAAGGAGAATTTGGTGCAGAGATTTAAAAGCTCGTGTGTGTACGAGTTTTCATCTGAGCTGCCTCCTGGTGTTATCTCTGCTGCAACATTATTTGCTATATTCCTCCATTTTAGGTGCCTTAGGTTGAAATCCCCCAGGAGCAAGATGTTGGGAGCAGGAACTGGAAGATTTTCCAGACAGTGGTCAATTTTCAAAAGCTGTTCCTGGAATTGTTGGGACATTGCATCCGGAGGCTTGTATACAACCACAATGACCAGGTTTTGGTTCTCGATCTTTACTGCTAAAACTTCAGCTACATCATTTGAGGCATTTAGTAGTTCTGAGCATATTAGTGACTCTGTGATATACAGGCCAACCCCTCATCCCCCTTTTGTCTGTTCACTCTGCCACATCTGTATAGGTTGTAACCTGGGATCCATATTTTGTTGTTCAAGTGATCCTTTATGTGGGTCTCAGTGAAAACCGCAAACATTGCATTTGACTCCGTAAGCAGTCCACAGATGAAAGGTATTTTGTTGTTCGTTGCTGGCTTTAGACCCTGTATATTTGTAAAGATGAATGTCGTTGGATTGGTGGTATTGGTCTGGTGACACGTCCACTCCCAAATACAGTGGTACCCCGACTTACGATATTTTTTCATTCCAGAATGCTGTTCAAGTGCCATTACCAAACGAATTTATCTCCATAAGAAATGATGTAAAAATAGACTAGTCCTTTTAGACCCCCAAAATTACACTTACAAAAGCATTTAAAAAAATAAACTTACATAAAAGGGTGTGTTTGGGGACCATCGTAAGTCGGGGTACCACTGTATCTGAATACATTCACCTCCTCCATACTCTCTCCCTCCAATCTGATATCCAATTTTTCATTACCTAATTTTTTGTTATCCTCATCACCTTTCTCTTTCCTATATTCGCTTTCAATTTTCTTTTTTTGCATACACTACCAAACTCGTCCACCAACCTCTGCAACTTCTCTCCATAATCTCCCAAAAGCACTGTGTCAAGAATCTCCCAAGAGCAACTGTGACAATTCCCACTTTGTGTTAGATAATTTATCTTTAACCCCATGCCTCTTTCCACCACCTGAGTATTAAGAACATAAGAAAGAAGGAACACTGCAGCAGGCCTACTGACCCATGCGAGGCAGGTCCACGTCACTCCCTGGCTTAGACCTGACTACCTGGTGTTAACCCTCTCCAGGTAAACTCTAGGTAATCAGGTCACTTCCACTTAAGGAGCACGGCATAAGACCTAGTAGCACAAGCTAGTCAGGTCCAACTCACACCCACCTACACCCACTCATATATTTATCTAACCTATTTTTAAAACTACACAACGTCTTAGCTTCTATGACAGTACTTGGGAGTTTGTTCACTTTTCTTACAACCCCAAGTGAATGTATTCAGATATTTGGGAGTGGACTTGTCAGCATATGGGTGTATGAAAGACAAGGTGAAGTCATAGAATGACTTGGAGGGCATATAATTCTGTAGTGGAAGGAAAGGTTGGAGGGAGGGAGGGGGTAAAGGAGGTTTTGTGTGCGATGGGATTGGACTTCCAGCAAGCGTGCATGAGTGTGTTAGACAGGAGCGAGTGGAGGCAAATGTTTTTTATGACTTGATGTGCTGTTGGAGTGTGAGCAAAGTATCATTTATGAAGGGATTCAGGGAAAGTGGTTAACCGGACTTGAGTCCTGGAAATGGGAAGTACATTGCCTGTGCTGGGATTGATGGGATAAAGAAATAAATGTTAACCCTTAAACTGTCCACACGTAGATATACGTTCACTCGTGAAAGTGACCGAATTTTTTGAAAAATAAAAAAATAGTTTTTTTTTCTAAATATGAAGAGCACATTTTTATAAATAGGATAGGCTAAAAAAAAACATTTTAGGGCCAGTACTTACCGAGATATAAGCCCGTGAAGTTGGTGCTAAATGATGTGGTGTCGGCAAAATGGAGCACTGCCAGCTTGCAGAAACAAAAACATTTATCGTTTTTCCATTTTTCCATTTTCTGTTGTTTTCATCCTATGATGATAATGTTTTGATGCAGATCTATTCATTTCATTGCCAATTCTTGTTTAGACACAAATATTTGTTACTGAATTAGTAATCATACTGTCACAAACACACATGTTCACACTGATAAATAAATTTGTACACCTGGTTCAATCACTTACTATTGTTTACATATACAGTGTACCTCGACTTACGTTATTTATCACCTTACGTTATATTCGATATCGTTACTTATAACGTAAGAATTTGTATGCGACATCCGTTGTTTGATTCGTCTTACGCCTTTCGTACCGGACCTGTTAGCTTGGAGCCCAGCTGAGCGCACTCCAGGGAGCGTCAGTGTGCTAGTGTTTACAAGCGAGAGCGACCACCACCACACCCACGCATTCATGCCAGTATATTGTCATTATTCCACTGTTTTAGTGCTTGCAACTGCTAAATAAGCTACCATGGGTCAAGGAAAGATCCTAGTGCTAAGCCTGTGGAAGAGAACAGAAATATATTTACGATAGAAATGAAGAAGGAGATAATAGAAAAATATGAAAGTGGAGTGCGTATCAGTGAGCTGGCCAGGCTGTATGGTAAACCTATTCTACCATCTCTACCATTGTGGATAAGAAATATTTAAGTAAAATCAAGGAAGCAGTTGTTACCAAAAGGTGCATCTGTGATCACAAAACACAGACCACAAGTGCTGGAAAATGTGGAAAGGTTGTTGTTGGTGTGGATCAGAAACAGTTAGCAGGAGATACTGTTTCGGAGGGAATAATATGTGAAAAGCAAGGCAGTTGCATGATGATCTCCTTAAGAAAATGCCTGAACAGTGAAGTGGCGAATTTAAAGCCAGCAGAGGCTGGTTTCAAAAAATTTAAGAAGCGTACTGGCATACATAGTGTTGTGAGGGCATGGTGAGGAGCCAGTTGTGACAAAAGTGCGGCTGAAAAATATGTGCCTGAATTCAGGAGTACCTAGAGGCTGAACAATTCCTCCCCCAACAAGTGTTTAATTGTGATGAAACAGGCCTGTTTTGGAAGAAAATGCCCAACAGGACCTACATTACTCAGGAGGAAAGGCACAGCCAGGACATAAGCCTATGAAAGACAGGCTAACTTGATGCTGTGTGCCAATGCCAGTGGTGATTGCAAAGTGAAGCCTTTACTGGTGTATCTTTTTGAAAATCCCCGAGTGTTTGGCAGATGCGGTGTCAGCAAGTCTAACTTGTGTGTGATGTGGAAGTCTAACAAAAAGGCTTGGGTCACAAAGGACATTTTCTTAGATTGGTTCAATGAAGTGTTTGGCCCCAGTGTGAAGAAATATCTATTGGACAATAATTTGCCACTTAAGTGCCTCCTGATAATGGACAATGCTCCTTGTCATCCTCCAAACTTGGTAGAAAATTGTGGAGGAGTTTAAATTCATCAAAGTGAAGTTCTTGCCCCCTAATACCACTCCTCTCCTCCAGCCCCTGGACCAGCAGGTCATTTCCAACTTTAAAACTCTATACCAAAGCAATGTTTCAAAGTGCTTTGATGTGACCACAGACATGAACATAACCCTAAGAGAATTTTGGAAAAACCATTTCCATATGCTGCATTGTGTACACCTTATAGGTAAGGCTTGGGAGGGAGTGACTACCAGGACTTTGAACTCTGCCTGGAGAAAATTGTGGCCAGACTGTGTCCTAGGGAGGGATTTTGAAGGTTTTGGGGCTGAGCCTCAGAACCCTGAGCCTGAGCCTGAGCCTGAGCCTGTTTTGGAAGAAATTGTGGAATTGGGCAAGTCTTTGGGGTTAGAGGTGAGTGGTGACGATGTGGAACAGTTGGTGGAGGAGCACAAGGAAGAGCTAACCACTGAAGATCTGCAAGAGCTTCAACAGCAACTGGAAAAAGAGAGCAGAGGTCAGGACAAGGGTTTCCCCGGGGGAGGGGAGGGGAAAAAAAGGAAGAATGTCCCCTTTTTCCCCAAAGGGTTAGGGGGATTTTGGGGCCCAAAAGGGGTGTGAAGCATTTAGGGGGTAAAATTTTCCAAAATTTGTTGCAGGCCGTTGGAAAACCCGACAATAAACACAGTGGTGGTTTTCAGGGATTTTTTAAAAAACCCCCAGACACAGACCCCTTTTGGGAAAAAATTTTTTTTGAAAAAGGCCCAGTGACTCTAAATTTTTGGGCCTAGGGGGGATTAAAAGAAAAAAAATCCCCCGAAAAAAAATTACCCCAGTGTTAAGGGAAAGGGGGGTTCCCCCTTCCAAACACGGCATACTACCCCCCTTTTCCCCCCCTCCCCCCCCCCCAAAATTTTAAAAAACCTTTTTAATAAATGTAAGGAAAGAAAAATATTTCCATGTATTTATGTTTTTTATTAAATTGTTTTTTTTAAAAGCCCAAAAACAAAAAAATATTTTTTTTTAAATACTTTTAAGTTTTTTGGGGGGGGTTAAATTTTTTTCCCCAATTTTTTGGGGAAAAAATTTTTTTTTTTTTCCCTTTTTCCCTTTTATGCCCTTTCCCCATTAAAAAAAAAAAACCGGGCCACACTTGTTGTTTTTTTTTTAAACCCCCGTATACGTGGCCCCCGGGTTAAAAAAAAAAATTTTTTTAAGAACCCTTTTCTGAAGTGCCAACCAAAGAATTTACTTCCTTAAGAAAAAAAGTAAAATTTGGGGGTTGTCATTTGCCCCCCAAAAAAAAAATTTCACAAGCCCCCCAAATATTACCCCAAAAAATTGAAGTTTCCGGGGTTTTTTTTTAAAACCGGGTTTTTCCCAGTTTTGCAAAGATAAAAAAGTTTTTGGATTGGTGGTATTTGGGGGGTTTTTTTTTCCCCCACTAATACCTAGAGAATACCTGAGGATACCTAGATGATACCTAGGTTATACCGGGGTCATACCTAGAAAATTTTTTTTAAAAAACCTGTGGGGAAAACCCCGGAGTATCCCTTTTAGAAAACCCCCCAAAAAATTTTCCCTGAGAAAAATACCTACAGTATACCGGGAGTATACCAGTAAACAGGGGGGAAAACCCCAAAAGTCCCTTTTGGGGAAAAAAACCTTTTGATATACCTAGAGTAAAAATTTAGTATCCCCCAGTAAACATGGAGTATACCTAGAGAATACCCAGAGTATCCTTGGGTATAGATATACCAAATATCCTAGATTAAAAACCCGGGGTATACCTAGATTATACCGGGAGTTTTTTTTTTTTTAACAAGTGGGGCGTCTCCCCCAGGCGGGGGGGACCCAAAAAAAAAAAAAAACCAAAAAAAAATAAATTCCCTCATTCAACACTTTCACCACATTTTAAAACATAATCACTTTTTTTTCAGAGGCGGGGCCCCGATACGACAGCTGAGAATAGCCCCCCCCAGCTGTCACTATCCCAGACCCCCTTTTTTAAAATACAGGATTTTCGCCCATTTTAGGACCCAAGTCCAACTAAAAAATTAACTGGTTTCCCCGAATCCCCCTTTTTAAAAAGTTACCCCGCCCCCCACTCCAACAGATCGTCATGTCCCAAAAAACCCTTTGTCTCCATTCCCCCTTTTTTAACACGCTCCCCAGCTTGGGGGGGGAAATCCCAAACCCCCCCCCAAAAACCCCCTTTTTTTCCCCCCCTCCAACCTTTTCTAGGGGCCCCCCCCCCCCCCTTTCCCCTTCCCCCAAAGATTTATCGCCCCCCAAGTATTCTACTTTGACCATTTCTCTAAATGACCAAACCCCCCCCAACAACCCCCCTTCAGCCCTCTGACAAATACTTTTTGTAACCCACACCTTTCCAATTTCCAATTTTCCGGGGAATTTTTTTCCCTAATATTTACACCACACATTGCCTTGCAAACAGGACATCTCCACTGCCTCCAGCCTCCTCCTCGCTGCAGCATTTGCAACCCATGCTTCACACCCATATAAAGTGTTAATTTGCCACTATGCTCATACATTCCCTTCTTTGCCTCCATGGATAACGTTTTTGTCTCCACAGATACCTCAACGCACCACTCACCTTTTTTTCCTTCATCAATTCTATGGTTAACCTCATCCTTCATAAACCCATCTGCTGACACGTCAACTCCCAAATATCTGAAAACATTTACTTCTTCCATAATCCCTCTCTCCAATGTGATATCCAATTTTACTTTATTTAAATCGTTTGATACCCTCATCACCTGGAGTATACCTAGTGTAAATCTGGGTATCTGAAGTATACCTACACTACTCACAAGAAAATATCTGGAATATACCTGGAATTTTCTACAGGATACCTGGAATATATCTCGAATATACCTGGGGTATACATTGAGAATACCTGGAGTATACCTAGAGTATGCCTGAAGGATGTTCCAGTGGTTAATGGCCCCACCCCCAGGGCCTGGTCCGTGACCGGCCTGGTGGTGGTGGATCAGGACCTGGTCAACCAGACTGTTACTGCCGGCCGCACCTAAACCAACGTACAAACATCAACCAACTTTTTAATAAAATAAAAAATATATAAAAAGAGAAAAAAAAAAAAAGGAAGAAAAAACAAGATTAAATAAAATGAAAATATTTAAATATTTAAACTCCAGGTAGGTATACTCAGGCATACTCTAGGTATACTCCAGGTATCCTCTAGGCATACTTCAAATATTCTAAAGGTATGCTCCAGGAATATTAATAGGGAATACTCAGGTATAATGTAGGTATCCTCGAGGTATATTCCAGGTATACGCCTGATATATTCTAGGTATTCTCCAGGTTTAATCCAGGTATGCTCTAGGTATAGTGCAGGTATATTCCTGGTATGCTCTAGGTATCTTCCAGGTATCCTTTAAATATACTAATTGTATACTCCAGTTATTGAGGTACACCCCAGGGATAGTCCAGATATACCACAGGTATACTCAGGTATACATTAGGTATTCCCCAGGTATACCACAGGTATCCTTTTATTTTTATATGTATTTTTTTTATTTTTTGAAAGTACAGCCTCTCCTTACTTAGCAACGTACTCGTTTACCGAGGACTCAGACTTACGACGGGCTCTCTGACCAGTATGCATACCTAAATAATGTATATTAGAGCTGATTTCCTCTTAGTCTGTTTATTACAGTATACAGTGGTCCCAGTATTGTAAAAACTTCACTCCAGAAGCCTGCTCAAAGCGCCATTACCGAACAATTTACTCCCTTGAGGAAAAATGTCACGTAGGTTAGTCTATTTCCGACCCCCAAACATACACTTCCTAAGCATACAATATTATACTTACATAATTGTACGATTTTGGGAGTGTACGTAACTCGGGGACCACTGTACAGTGGACCCACATTATGGCTTACCCAGATCGATACAATTATAGTATATTATTATGAATGCTTTGAAAGTGAGGGTCTGAAAATAGACAACCTATATTATTTCTTAAAAAGTAAAATTCGTTCAGTAATGGCATGAGCAAGTTATGGATGGTGGCCGTTAACCAGGTCCACTGTACAGTACACTGTATAAGCATTTAAAGTATACCAGAAATCTTATAAATGGTGCAAAGGTGACATTAAAACAACATCAAAGATGGCGGACACAAACCCACTACCATTACGGTATGCTCCTTACTTAGTGTCAAATTCGTTTTACCGATGTTGTCTTAAGAACGGAACTCCATCGTTAAGTGAGGAGAGAGGTTGTACAGTGGACCCCAGTTACGTACACCACGAGTCATACAATTATGTAAGTATAATATTGTAAGTGCTTTTGTAAGTGTATTTTGAGGGTCTAGATGGACTAACCTACTTGACATTTTTTCTTAGGGGAGTAAATCAGTTCGGTAATGGCACTTGAGCAGCTTCTGGAATGAAGTTTTCACACGATACTCAGGGGTCCACTGTATTGTGTTGTTGTTGTTATTTATTGTTTTTTATCAGCGATTTTTTCATTCGTCAATAATTTTTTATATATTTTTACTTGTTAATTAACCTTTTTTTTTTATTTTTTTCTTGTTCATGAAATTTTTTATGTACATGGATGATTTTATTTTTGTTCATGAAAACTTTTTTTGGCTTTTAATTTTTTATTCATTACCTGTTTTTGGGAAAAAAAAATTTTCTTATGAAATGATAGAGAATCTTTCGATCATAGCAACACCAAAATTATGAAATTTGATCGAAATCTAACGGAATTATGCTCGCAAAGATAGCAGTATCGATGACATTTATGCATCAAGCGATTTCGCCCACTTTGAGCCCTATTTTCGGCAAATTCATATGTTTCAGTCTACAGTGGACCCCGAGTTTAAATGGTTCTTATTTCGTAAACATCGTGTTTCGTAAGCTTTTTCGATTTCGAGAATCGTAAAATGGCTCGTGTTTAAGTAACGATATTAGACCTGTCTGCCTGCTCCGCGCCTGCACGGGACGCAGGACACCGCCAGTGAGCGTTGTTTACCATTGAGAGAACATTACCTAGCGCGCTCTTTCAAACATTCACACTACATTTGGTGTTTTGGTGGTTTAGTGATTGTCACTGTGAAATAAGTCACCATGGGTCCAAAGAAGCTTCCTAGTGGCACCCTGTAGTAAAGAAAGTGAGGAACCATCGA
Organism: Cherax destructor; assembly: GCA_009830355.1. Taxonomy (NCBI): domain Eukaryota; kingdom Metazoa; phylum Arthropoda; class Malacostraca; order Decapoda; family Parastacidae; genus Cherax; species Cherax destructor. The sequence goes on along the minus strand of WNWK01027725.1, from coordinate 995 downwards.
ACTGAAGAAAGAGATTATAGAAAAATATGAGAGTGGCGTACGTCTGAGTGATCTTGCCAGGATGTACAACAAAACCCCATCTACTATCAGCTCTATCTGGCAAAGAGAAATAGAATCAAGGAAGCTGAAAATATTTGCAAAGGGGTTGATATGTTAACGAAAAATAGATCAAAAACAGTGGATGAGGTTGAGAAGTTGTTGTTGGTGTGGATCCATGAAAAACAGAGAGCGGGTGATAGTATTTCCATGGCGATAATTTGTGAAAAGGCAAGGAAGTTGCACACAGATCTTGTCAAGACAATGCCTGCAACCAGTGGTGAGGCAAGTGATTTTAAGGACAGCAAGGCTGGTTTTGAGTTTAAGAAACGTAGTGGCATACACAGTGTTGCGAGACATGGTGAGCCAGCCAGTTCAGACAAACGTGCAGCTGAAAAAATTTGTGCAAGAATTCCAGGGTTCGTAGAGGCTGAACAATTCCTCCCCCAACAGTGTTTAACTGTGATGAAACAGGCCTGTTTTGGAAGAAAATGCCCAACAGGACCTACATTACTCAGGAGGAAAAGGCACAGCCAGGACACAAGCCTATGAAAGACAGGCTAACTCTTATGATGTGTGCCAATGCCAGTGGTGATTTTAAAGTGAAGCCTTTACTGGTGTATCATTATGAAAATCCCAGACCCTTCAAGATCACAGTGTTGACAAGAATTAATTTGTGTGTGCATTGGAAGGCTAACACACCAAGGCATGGAGTCACTACGGAAATTTTCAAAGGTGACTGGAGTGTTTGGCCCTACTGTGAAGAAATACCTCTTGGAAAAGAGAATTGCCACTCAAGTGCCTCTGATACTGGACAATGCTCCTGCTCACCCTCACAACTTGCAAGAGTGTTTGTCTGACAAGTTTAATTTCATCCAGAGTGAAGTTCTTGCCTCCTAACACCACTCCTCTCCTCCAGCCCATGGACCAAACTGGTCATTTGAAAACTTCAAGAAACT